>JASANB010007796.1:0-14310 GCA_030248155.1 Sabatieria punctata | reverse complement strand
CCATACCTCCAGGTGTGGTAGCACAGGTTCAATGCAGAGGCAACGCAAAGATGGTGGGCAGCTCTCGTGTGTACTGCACAATTGACAACACATGGAGTCCAAGACCTACATGCCGTGAGTTTAATATATTAATATTAAAATAAAACCATTATTAATAGTGCCATTTTTAATAGTAATAAATATCCCCAATATATATATATATATCCCCCCCCTATATTAACATTAAAATATACAGCCTACTATCATATTAAATTAAATTAATAATACGCAGTGGAGCTGAATATTAAAATTTACTTTTAATAGTATTTAACATGCATTTCGCGAGAAAGTCAGCTTACGGGGGCAAGGGGTTCATCTCACCGACCCGGCTAAAATTTTATGAGCATAAACTAGACCACGAACGATGACGATCGGCGCATATTAGAAGAAAAACACCCTCCGTAGAGTACTGTTTCCCAGCAAGTTAATAACAAACGCAAGTTAATTTATTTTTGGTGAAGTCGGGTAGCAAATAGCAAATTCCTAGCAAGTTCATTTTGGGCAAAGCGCCGCCTAGCAAATAAATAGCTAGTTTATTTCGGATTGAGGGAGTGAGGAATTTGCTAGGAATTTGTTAGCAATTTACTAGAAATTTACTGGGCTCAGACATATTCATCCGTTATCCCTATCTTTTCGCTCTTGGACTCTAGAACTGAACAATAGCTCAAGAATGTCGCAAGATTTTGGTTACTACATGCGCTAGTTAAGCAACAGCTACAGTATTGCAGAGTTTCACTAATAGAGATATAGTCATAGTTTCTAGAAATTACTCATTCTGAAAAGCCAGAATTGCGTAAAAAGTCATACCATTAGAGATTCTGAACATTGTGCATCACACAAAGGAGCACCAACCTATCATAGCAGCTAAGCTTATGCTGAATTTGTTTATCACATTTTTTGCTGAATGAGTAAATATAGTAGATGCAAATGGCAGTTCGACAAGCCAGCGCAAGAATCCAAAACAGTTTGCATGGCTACTGTTGCAAAGCACAAGGAGAAACATCTGAAATACCAATGATGGAAAACAAATTTGACAGATTTATGAGATGAGATTATTGAGCTGATCAGGCCAAATGAATAGCATTTGAAGCAGTAGCATGCTGTTTGCAATAGCTGCTATTATTATTCAAACAAATGTACTGTATGAAATGAACTGGTTCAAAATTACGTATACCATAGTCACAGAAATGAAATAACAACAGTTCATACATGGGCCAGAAAAATCCGGAGGGAGGTATGGAGACCTCGGGGGGGGGGGGGGGTCCCCCCAAAAAAGGCAAAAAAACCCCAATTTTGCATTAAATAAGGCGGGGGGGGGGGGGGGTATGGTCAGCCGAGGGGGAGGGGTATACCCCCTTACCCCACGGCCCATGTATGCAACAGTTTAACTTTTCTGACAAAATGCCAGATACCTGCATTTTATGAATGCCTAAACCTGATACCTGATTGTGTTTTCGAAGTACCTGTACCTGTTCTATAATCAGGTACTTTCTCAACCAACACCTGACCACAGAGCTAAATAATTCATGAGATTTAGGCCAGCGCGGCAAGTTTTGACTGAATAAACTAGAAGTATGTAATAAAACTGTGCCAAAAATCGCTAAATTAAAAGGCAAAACAACAGCAATCATATATGTACCAGAAAAATCCGTAGGGGGGCTTGGAGGTCATCTCAGGAATCAGTCCCAAAAACTTCCAAAAATCACCTATTTTGCCTTTAAAAAGAAAAAAATCGGTGAGGGGGAATGACCGACTGAGGGGGGAATGTATACCCGCCGCCTGGCCCATTTATGACAGCAATAATATATGTATACAGTCATGTCTCGTTAATCCGGATATTCGCCTTCCGGACAAGATTAGGCCAGGTCCCAATTTTCCCCCATGTTATATGACTCGTTAATCCGGATCCGGATTCGTTAATCCGGACAGAAGATTGGGGTCCCAACTTCGAAATTTGTATGGTAAAGTGATTCGTTAATCCGGATTTGGTTAATTTGGACAAAATCCATGCGCAATTTTTCAATTCAGGTGTGAATTTTCGATTGAATATTGCTTTTCGTTGAGTCAGAATGTAGTTATTTTGCCTTTTTATAAGCTATAATCAGCTGAAATTAGTTTTTGGGTTTTAATTAGGAGGTACAGCTGCAGAATCTGATATGCAACTATCAAAAAGCTGTCATTTAGGCCTTTGACCCGAGAAACAGTGTTTTAGCTTTGATTCGTTAATCTGAAATTCGCTAATCCGTACAAAATTGGCCGGTCCCAACTTGTCCGGATTAACGAGACATGACTGTATTAGGTTTCTAAGAAATCTTGAAAACCACCGCGCTACTAGGCTAGGCGTTGGTTAACACTGCATTACTGTACATACATTTAAAAGAAGGGGTACCATGCTTTTTTTGCTTAGGATGGTGTATTGGTGGTACAGGTGCCGAGAGTAACCAGTTCGTCAGCACTGTGTTTAGTCTTTAGTGTGCTTCAGTAGTATACCCCGGCTGGCTGGCGGGGCAGTGACGTCACGGACGTCTCTGCCTCTCCAGCCGCCTCGAGATAAGCCGCGCCCGCTAGAGACTCCGCCCCTTATGACTCAGCCCCGCCCCAAGCGGTAGATTAGAATAGTAACGGCTATGTATTTCGGCCAGATATTAGCTGAGTGACGCAACCAGCCACTAAACTTCTGCCACTCAAACTCTGCAGCTTTTTTGCTTTATACGTACGTTTTTAAACAACTTGCTACTGCTTTTTGCTCATCGCTAAACCGTGCCAGCCCTGGCGGATATGTTGTGAAAACGGCAAAGTTGAGTGCCAGCTGCAGGCGAGCTTGATTTTTTTGCTTCTAGAGATAAGCGGCGGCCGACTGAACTGTTTGTAAACACTCACCAATCCCTATTGCGGTTTTATTAACACCAACACAAAGAGGTCGCAGTGGGCCGCCGATATTTTAAAACACGTTCCTCCCCCAAGTTGAGCCTTCCGTTTAAAAAACTGAATTTGTACTTTTTGGCGCGAAATTCAAACTTTCAGAATTGGAAACTTTGGTCAATACTTTTGGGGGTCAACTAATAAATAAATTAGTGTGTTGTTTAGTTGTTCTCTGGTTTTTCTAATCCGCCATGGCTGTTTGAGTCAGATTTGTTATAATCAAAACGTAAAATAATAAGTACAATAGCTAAAAATAAACGTGAAAATAATAAAAATAATTGAAAAGGAAATACAAAAATAAGAAATACAAGAAGAAACATGTTTAGAATCGGCGCCCAGATATCAGAGAACATTATCTGCCAGAGCATTGGCTGCCAATTCGTGAAAAACCCTGAGAATTTAGAGATTCAAATTCCCGACCCTAGGATTAACAAAATCACACAAAGATTATCGATCTTTTGTCGATCTTCTCGATCTTTTACAGAGATTTCACCGGTATTGCGCTATTTCCCTATAGTTTGGGCCGCTGTACATATCGCTGGAGTACATGTTGACTATATCGCAGCCAGATAACACCAAGATTACTGAAATCGCACTGAGGATTGCCAAGGCTTGAGTTTAAAAACTGAATTTGTACTTTTTGGCGCGAAATTCAAACTTTCAGAATTGGAAACTTTGGTGAATACTTTTGGGGGGCCAACTAATAAATAAATTAGTGTGTTGTAGTATTGTTCTCTGGTTTTTCTAATCCGCCATGGCTTTTTGAGTCAGATTTGTTATAATCAATAAGTAAAATAATAAGTACAATAGCTAAAAATAAACGTGAAAATAATTAATAATTAAAAAGAACTTATAAAAATAAACAAATACAAGAAGAAACAGGTTTAGAATCGACGCTCCAGTCAAGAGTGAACATTATCTGCCAGAGGATTGGGCGCCAATTCGTGAAAAACCCTGAGGATTTCGAGATTCAAATTCCCGACCCTAGGATTCACAAAATCTCACAAAGATTATCGATCTTCTGTCGATCTTCTCGATCTTTTACAGAGATTTCACTGGTATTGCGCTATTTCCCTATAGTTTGGGCAGCTGTATATATCGATGGCGTACATGTTGGCAAATCTCAGTGTAATCTTGGTGTTATCTGGCATATGTGTGTGCGATATAAGCCAACATGTACGCCATCGATATATACAGCTGCCCAAACTATAGGGAAATAGCGCAATACCAGTGAAATCTCTGTAAAAGATCGAGAAGATCGACAGAAGATCGATAATCTTTGTGAGATTTTGTGAATCCTAGGGTCGGGAATTTGAATCTCGAAATCCTCAGGGTTTTTCACGAATTGGCGCCCAATCCTCTGGCAGATAATGTTCACTCTTGACTGGAGCGTCGATTCTAAACCTGTTTCTTCTTGTATTTGTTTATTTTTATAAGTTCTTTTTAATTATTAATTATTTTCACGTTTATTTTTAGCTATTGTACTTATTATTTTACTTATTGATTATAACAAATCTGACTCAAAAAGCCATGGCGGATTAGAAAAACCAGAGAACAATACTACAACACACTAATTTATTTATTAGTTGGCCCCCCAAAAGTATTCACCAAAGTTTCCAATTCTGAAAGTTTGAATTTCGCGCCAAAAAGTACAAATTCAGTTTTTAAACTCAAGCCTTGGCAATCCTCAGTGCGATTTCAGTAATCTTGGTGTTATCTGGCTGCGATATAGTCAACATGTACTCCAGCGATATGTACAGCGGCCCAAACTATAGGGAAATAGCGCAATACCGGTGAAATCTCTGTAAAAGATCGAGAAGATCGACAAAAGATCGATAATCTTTGTGTGATTTTGTTAATCCTAGGGTCGGGAATTTGAATCTCTAAATTCTCAGGGTTTTTCACGAATTGGCAGCCAATGCTCTGGCAGATAATGTTCTCTGATATCTGGGCGCCGATTCTAAACATGTTTCTTCTTGTATTTCTTATTTTTGTATTTCCTTTTCAATTATTTTTATTATTTTCACGTTTATTTTTAGCTATTGTACTTATTATTTTACGTTTTGATTATAACAAATCTGACTCAAACAGCCATGGCGGATTAGAAAAACCAGAGAACAACTAAACAACACACTAATTTATTTATTAGTTGACCCCCAAAAGTATTGACCAAAGTTTCCAATTCTGAAAGTTTGAATTTCGCGCCAAAAAGTACAAATTCAGTTTTTTAAACGGAAGGCTCAACTTGGGGGAGGAACGTGTTTTAAAATATCGGCGGCCCACTGCGACCTCTTTGTGTTGGTGTTAATAAAACCGCAATAGGGATTGGTGAGTGTTTACAAACAGTTCAGTCGGCCGCCGCTTATCTCTAGAAGCAAAAAAATCAAGCTCGCCTGCAGCTGGCACTCAACTTTGCCGTTTTCACAACATATCCGCCAGGGCTGGCACGGTTTAGCGATGAGCAAAAAGCAGTAGCAAGTTGTTTAAAAACGTACGTATAAAGCAAAAAAGCTGCAGAGTTTGAGTGGCAGAAGTTTAGTGGCTGGTTGCGTCACTCAGCTAATATCTGGCCGAAATACATAGCCGTTACTATTCTAATCTACCGCTTGGGGCGGGGCTGAGTCATAAGGGGCGGAGTCTCTAGCGGGCGCGGCTTATCTCGAGGCGGCTGGAGAGGCAGAGACGTCCGTGACGTCACTGCCCCGCCAGCCAGCCGGGGTATACTACTTGCTTCTTATACTGGGACCACACTGTCCTCTGAACCGAACCATGCAAAACTGCATCATACAACAAAGTGCTGCGTTTAAAAGAGTAAATGACAGCATCAGGACCCTACATACAGGCAACCTATCAGATTTATAACAATAATCAATACCTTCGGCCATTTAGACGGTGTTGATGCAGACATTCCACTCAAATCAAAACAGCAACTAAGATAACGGTATTCCACTCAAATTTTCGTTTTCAGAAAAAAATGTTTTTTCGCTCCCTTTGCGCCCCCCTAGCTTAGAGTCCTGCACGGGCCGACTTTTTGGCGGCCCGGCCCGGCCCGGATTTTTAAATTTTTAGATGGGCCCGGCCCGGCAGTCTGAAATCTAGGCCCGGCCCGGCCTGGCCCGGCAAATTTGAAATTGACTTAAAATCGACTGCAAATGGTGTTGTGATGACTTGTGACAAGCATAGCGCTAGTAGCAGTGATTGGTGGAGGCTAGAATCAAGTAGCATAAGCCACGGTGTAGTTAAAACGACATCACGCCCGCGAATCCCTCGTTAGTATCCCACGCTTCTATGCACTAGAGGGAAGGTCGATGGGTGGGATGGGCGGCACTACACTGCTAGCAGCTGCGCTAGTGATGTGCCCGGTTGGCTCCACGGAGAACAGGATATATATAACATGTTACATAGACATCTATGTACACTATTTACAAGGCAGGTGGGTGGATCTAATACTAAATTTTCGCCTCCTCCTTGTCCTTGGGCCTACCCAAATCGGGTGGGATTCGGTCCTCCTCCTCCGGCTCAACGGGGTCAGACCCCTGCTCCATAGCCTCCTCATTGGCCTCATCCTGTTCCTCATGCAGATCGGGGAGTTCCAGCGCGGGGGCTTGCATTTGTTCGGCCCCTTTTCGTCCCAAGAAACTCGGTCCCTCCAACTCAGGGTAACATTGCGACAAATGTTGGAGATGCACTCATCAGGGGGGGTGTGATCGCGTCCTCCGATCGGCACAATGATCGCTTGGTGGCCCTGCAGCTCGGTCACCTGGTCACCTGTGTACTGCATAGCCAGCTTCATGGTTTGTACACTGGGATCGTATCGCATCACCTTGTCGCCTGGCTTGATCCTAGTTTCCTTTGCACTCCATCGTTGATTGAATTTCTCCTGGTTGGCTAGCTGTGCCTGTCGCAAATTATCTTCCAAGAGTCAGTGATCTTGTTGCCATTTTCGCCATCGGCCATCATCTGATCTCCCAACAGATGCGCTCCCGGGACTGAGCTGGGCAGATGCAGTCGCCGCAAGAATACCATCTCAGCACGTGGCAACTGGGTAGCAGACTGGGGGGTCGCGTTGTAGGCATAGACCACGGTGGACACATTGAGATCCCAGTCATCTGCATCCTTGTTCACCAGCCGTGATAGCATATTTGCGAGCATAGAATTCATCTTCTCGACCAATCCTCCGGTCCTGGGAGAGTAGGGCAAAGCCCACCGGTGTCGTACGTTGTACAATTCTGTCAACCTCTGCACAGAACGTTTCTTAAACTCCGTGCCGTTGTTGGAAACGATCTCCCTTGGGGGTCCAAAGATCATAAAGACCTGGTCCAACAATGCTTGGGCAACCATACATCCTCGGCAGTCCCTCATCAGTTGAGCAATCACAAACTTGGTGTAGGCGTCCATTACCACCAGGTGTAGCCAGTGGTGGTGAGGTTCAATTTCAATGTGTCCATGTAGAAATGCTGGAATGGCTCAGTTGGCAGAGGCATCATTCCCATCGGCGGATTCTCCATTGGCAATTGACCATGCCAAACGGCACATAGCAGGCAACCATGCACTTGCTGGGTGATGTCCTGTTGCATCTGAGGCCAGTAATACAGTCATTTCATCTGATTATAGGTCTTACTGATTCTAAAGTGTCCCGATGTTTTGGCTCCATGATGATTATACAACAGCCGAGGCCGCAAGGGCAGTGGAATGCAAAGTTGCAATCTTTGTACCTGGTCCAGTGGGGTGTTCCCAGGAGCGGCGGCGACAGCCTGTACATGCCAGAGCAACTCGCCCATCACAATGTATTCCTCCTGGTACCGCTGGATCCATCTTAAAAGTTCTTGGTCGGTTGGTAACACACTGTTGGTTTTGCAAGCAATCATCGCTGGCAGCGATTCGCTGCCCACTTCGGCTCTTGTTTCTGATGTAGGGCCGCCAGTCACTCGATATCCTGTTTGGTTGGAACCTGCATCAGAGGCAGACACAGAAGCATGTGAATCCGATCATGGAAACATCCCATTGCTCCCATCACACAGGCATTCATCACTGCTGGTTGATCCAATGGTGGAATCAGATCCATTCCACAGTCAGTAAGATACTTCCAAAACGCAACACTGATCAGCAGGTCCGGATGGATCATCATCACCAGCAGGTCATCATATGGCACTCACTGGGTAACTAGCTCCGCATATGGTTTTCCTTTGGAGAGACTGACATCCAAAATACCGTGCAGATTCTGCTCTTCCAACTGGTTGTGGGGCATCCGTGACAGGGCATTGGCTCCATGATTGACTCAACTGGGCCGGTACATGATGTTCGGCATAATCTCCTGTATTTGCAATGCCCACCGAGCCAACTGTTGTACTAGCTGTTTCTCCTGTAAGTATCAGAGCGCGTTATGATCAGTGATTATGGTTACTTGATGATTAAAAATGTACACCCGGAACTGTTGAATGCCATAGACCAATGCCAGACATTCCTGATCGGTGGTGCTGTAGTTGAGCTCGTTTAGTCGGAGACTCCTGCTAGCATAGGCCACCAGGTGTCATTGCTTTTTATCATTCTCCTGAGCCAGGATGGCTGCAATTGCAATTGCTGACACATCCAACTCGATGATGAATGGTTTGGAGAAATCTGGGTAGCAGAGCACAGGGGTGTTGATTAGGTGTTGGATCAAGGTGAGAAAAGCAGTCTCCTGGGCTTCGCCCCAATTCCAGGCTGTCTCCTTCTTAACCAACTCGTGTAACGGCGCAGCCATCTGCACAAATCCCTTGATGAATCGGCGGTAGTAACTACAAAAGCTCATAAAACTCCTCAGCATTTTCAGGTTAGTTGGTCGAGGCCAATTCTTGACCTGTTCAATCTTCTCTGGGTCAGTTCGCATTCCGTTGGCTCCGATTTGGAAGCCCAAAAATAGCACATGGGGTCGAGCAAAGTTGCACTTAGTCAGATTGATGAGGAATCCGGCCTGATGAAGAACTCGAAACACTTGGTCCATCAGGCCTTTGTGTTCTTCCAGAGTTGCCAAAATGATCAACACATCATCCAGGTAGGTAAACACCCAGGTCGGGTCCATGTGTCCAAGGATGCGCTGGGGCCACCTCCTGGTAGAATGAGGGGGTGTTGCACAATCCGAACAGCATGCGTTCGAACTCATAGAGTCCCTTGTGAGTGATGAATGCCGTCTTCTCTACGCTATCTGGGTGCATGTGTAAATTGGTGAATCCGGACCGGATATCCAGGGTGGAGAAACATGTAGGTTTCACCTGCTTGATGGCATCTAACAAGTCGTTGATCCGGGGGAGAGGGAACCGCTTCTTCTTTGTTACCTTGTTGAGTTCCCAGAAATCCATGCATAAGCGGAGATCTCCATTCTTTTTGATAACCAGGACGATAGGCGATGCCCATGGGCTATGAGAGGGGCAAATGATGCCAGCCTCCAGCCATTCAGCGATCTTTTCTTCCACTTTAGGTCATATGTGGAATGGCAGCCTCCTCAACGCCTGCCTAACCGGCTTCTCTTCTCCTGTATCAATGTCCATGTAGGCCACCTGACAGTCACCAATTTCGTCTTCAGTAAGGCTGAAAGCTTTGTTCCGTTCTAGCAGAAAGGTAAGCAGATCTCACCAAATCTGGGGGGGGTAGATCATCGAATGGAAGCAAACCAGCCATAGCCAGCTTGCGTTCCTCTGGCTGAGTGATGATACAAGTGATGGCGGCCTCCACCGCTTCCAGTTCTTCCTCAGAAACCGTGTCCGACAAGTGAGCCGACCCAGATGGTTGAGGTCGCCGTTCTTCAGTGGTGGCAGCTATTTGTTGGATCGTAGCTTCTGTCCATTGTCTGCTCTTTTTGGCGGCCACGCCTTTTGGTTTGGCATGCTCCACCAACTTGCCAACCTCCATCCCAGCATCCACCATAATAGGGCTGTCTGTCTGATTGGCCATGGTGATCAGCAGTGACTGATCCATATAGTGTTCCATCCAGTCCTGCACCCTCAGATCGATTTCCATCTTGGTAGCAGGGATGAAATAATAATGATGCTTGTTCAAGGTTACCCCCTCGGCATATCCAGTGACTGTCTCCACACAGTTTGGCGGGATCTCCCGTTTTGACATCATGTGTACAGGGACAACCCCATCCGGGGTGACACAGTTGGTAATACTCAGCATGGGGGATTGTGGTTCCTCCTCCTCTGGAGTCTGAATTGGCTGACCTGTTTCCGGCATTTCTTCGGTCTTCTCAATTGGGGCTGGGCCAATCTCTGGTAGCGGTTCTCCACCCACAAGTTGAGATAGTAAGGTCACTAGCAGGTGGGGAAAAGCTTTGATTCCCGGTAGTCCTACCAACAAAGGGTAGGGACATTTCATGTCCACCACAAATCGCATCATAGCCTGATGACCCTGGTATGAAAGCATGGTATCCACTACATGTCAGCTCTCTCATCCTCCTCCAGTGAATCCCTTCAACCAAACCGAGCGCGATCTGTGCAGAGTGGTCTTTACTGCACGGGTTTTCCTTCCTTCAGTATGGCCCAAAGACCTTCTCTTCCACACAGGTTAGTCACTGCTCCAGTGTCGATGAGGGCCGGGACCTCTACTGGCCCGATATTCACTTTTAGCAAATGTAAGGGAATCACTTCCGGTTGTTTAAGAGTGGACTTGTTTGGTTTCGGTCTGATAGGCTGGATAGGTTGATCTCAACCACGCCCACTTCAGCCTCCTCCTCCTCAGCCTCCGAATCACCCCTGGGCTGGATGGCATCAAATTCTTCCAGATCTTCCCCATCGATACTTTGTTCTAGGGTGTTGACTTTCCCTTGGAAGACCTCCATAGCTTTCTCATAGGCGGCCTTGCTCACTGCCTTGTCCTTCTCCAGTGGATTTTTCTTAACCCACTTGACCCATCCGTCTCTAGTCCAAGGCTGATTCTTGGGCAGTGCCTTTACTCCTCCGCGTGTATACCCCTCAGGTGGTCGTCGGCGGACTTCTGGGGCCAAGTTTGTGCTCGTGGGTTTGGGCGCTCGCACCGGTCGAGGGGGAGGTCGAGTCGGGGGCTGTGTCCTTGGAGGAGTGCGTTGAATAGGTTCAGCCCTCGGATACTGGGGGTTATGGTCTGGTTCAATTGGCTCAAACCACTGCATAGCTCGTCGGGCATCGGCTAAGTTGAAGCAGTGTTGTTCCACATTGTGCTCCCTGGCCTTCTGACGTAAGTCTGGGGTGAGTCCTTGATAGAACATTAACAACTGCCACTCAGTCAGGTTTCCTCCCGGTTTGGTGTAGTGGAGCCGCAACGATTTCCACTCAATCTCTTTACAATACTCATCCAGCGACAGGTTGCCTTGAGTGGTTCTCAGTAATTCCGTTTTTACTTCCAAAGCCCTCTCTTGGGGCAGGAATCGGTCGACCAACAGTGTACAGACTTGGGCATATGTCCTTTGTTCCGACGGCGGCACAGTGTCAATGGCAGCTCGCATGGCTTTGGGCACCACGCTCTTAGCTCTAGCTCTTAGGGCTCGCTACCGGTGGCTGTCTGCGTCTGTCTCTGTGATCGTGGTTGTGCAAGCCAGGGGCCTCCGCCCAGGTGAGCGGGGCTTCTCACCAGTGGTTGTCCATAACTGTGATCGTCCTGACTTGTCAGGGCCTCGTTACTCAGGTGAGTAGGGCTCACAACCGGCAGCTGTGCCAGTCCGCGATCGTTCCAATTTGCGGCTGCTGTGGGTGCACTGGGGGCCTTGCCACCATGGTGGGTGGGGCGCACAACCAACGGTGGCAACGGTCCATATCCATTCTCGTTAGCTCTCCTTCTAACGTGTAAGTGTGTAGCTGTATGTTTTTTCCTCATTGGTGGCTGTGCCTGTGCCTGTGTCAGTGCCGATCCCTCACTGACTGACCAGGGAACATCTTCCGCCTCCGCGGACCCCAGCTGGGGGTTGCTCGGCTCTACATGAACTGCTCTCAGTCCCTCCGGCTCGCCCATCATTGTGGTTAGCACTGTGGCGAATTGCCAGGCGGGCAACCGATCCTGTATCCATCCCTGTCCTCCTTTGCGCTCGGACTCTCCCAACAGGTGTGTGGCGGAGGCAAATAGCTCTTCCTGCCATATTTGTGCTAATAGCCCACGGCCGGCTCCACATCTGGGTCCTCTGCTCCCTCGTCCACGCAAAGGTGGTCCGCCTCTTTGTCCTCGGAATCTTGCCCGAGCTGCGCCTCTGTAGGGCGTTCGTCTTCTGTCGCACTCCATCTTCAAATAATAATTTAGTAATCCACACTAATCGGAACCTCCAATTCTGTCATAACCCCTATCGCCGGTGGTTCCTTGGGTTATGCAGAATAACTATTCTTCACTTAGAAGACAGTAGATTATGGCAGCGCAGGTGGAGAAGAGACGATTTTGGTGAAAATATGATATTTAGAATAATGTAGAAAGTAGAATTAAAACGTGTTGCCGTGGAGGTAGTGATGAGAAAACAGTGTGTTAGAAGTTGACGCCCTCTCCGGTGAACATGTCAAACGGTAGAGAGCCGAAAAGAGGTAGGCAAAAAGGGACAATTTCGCACTAAGTGGCTACCGGAGAAAAGCGACTAGTTACTGCGCTACAGGCAGACGACAGGTCGAGGCACTCACTAACGGGAGGCTTCTCTTCCTTGCTAGACACCAGTGCTTGCTTGGTCCGGGCTTAAGCGGCAATCCAGTGCCCTACTTGTACACTCTTCTTCAGACACTTTTTATTAGTAATTTTGAAACTTGAAACTTTATTCCTGCACACGATTTAGCAGAGCTAGTCACATGAAAAACACGAATGTAGATCATGATGTGTGAGGATAAAACAATCTCTGCAAAGTATCCCCTATCACAATAGTGGATATATGAATAAAGGTGTAGTTATTGGAGTCAGTATCCAAGATGTAAAGAACAGGATATCAACTTTTTAGCTCCAAAGCCCAACTAGCCAATAACTACACCCACGCAAAGGCAATTGCCACGGCACTGCTGAATGCGTCTGAGTCGTGTGGATCTTGTGTTGCGCTTATGCCTTACTAACGCCAGTTGTTTTCTGTTCTATGGATCGATTCCGGGTCCATATGCTCCCCCCACCATGGAATAAGGTAGCATCCATGGGCACGTTTTTCTGGGCTCGGCCAGGCCCAGCACGCCTTTCAGCAGAGGGATATCCACCCGGCATCAAAATCCAGCCCGGCCCATTGGTTTTTGCTTTGTCTAACTAAAGTTTTGAAACCTTGTCTGAATTCTCAAATTGAAAGCTAAAATTAAAGTTAAGCTTTCAAAAGTAGCCTATTAGCCTAGCCTATTAGCCTAGTAGCAGATTACAAGTGAGCCAAATGTTGGTGATAACCTGAAATCTCAGAGAGGACCCAAGCGCTGCCCCTCAGAGTTTCCGCAATTTCCACTCATATGCTTCAGGCTCAGCTAGCCTGTACAAATGACAAGGTGCATCTTTATTTCGAGCTGTCCATAAACTACAACGTTTAGAGAGGGGCTGGGGTAGTCGGTTGAACGTCAGAAAAACGTTGCAGGTGTGGGGTTTGGTATCATCGAAAACGTCAACGTTTTTTAGGTGCCTAAGAAGATTTTGTTGCTACTATATTTCAAGGAAAACTCAACCCAGTTCATCTTTCTAGCTGCCAAAATGGTAGTTTACATTAAAAATTTAAAAATTTTCTTTTTCATAGCTTTTACTACTTACTTACTAGCTTTTACTTTTTTTATACAATACTACATATTTTAAATTGTACATTTTCCATTCATGGAGACAGTATCAAGTTTAATTCAGGTGGGTCACCGAAAAACTTTGGAGTTTTTAGGGCGGTCATGCTGAAAACGTAAAAAATGTTGGGAGGGGTGGGGATCCAAATTTTGAACTTTTGAACACCAGTTTATTATGCACGGCCCCTTTCAGGTCTAGAAAATCTATAAGCATAAACTGCGCAAACTTTTCTATTTCTACTGTTTAATTATTCTCTACAACAAACAGCAAATCTATAAGCATAAACTGCGCAAACTTTTCTATTTCTACTGTTTAATTATTCTCTACAACAAACAGCAACCACTGCCACAAAAACCACAAAGTAAGTCATAAATACGGGTCAAAGATGATCATGTGATCTCAACAAATCGGAGGTAGCAATTTGGAACACCTAGAATCGCTCTATTTGTCTACTGCTGTCTCAGCTGACCAATTTTGTGATGCTACTACATACACTACGTTTATCCAGTTTCTGCAATGCAACCTGAACACACTGCAACCCATCTATTTGAGAGCGAAACTGTTTCTGCATTGCCTGCAGGTGCTTTGCCAAGAAAAATCTCACAGTTCTTGTTTGACGCATACATACAATCAAGAAAA
>JASANB010007795.1:0-26947 GCA_030248155.1 Sabatieria punctata | reverse complement strand
ACCTTCCTAAGTTGACTTTCTCGCAAAATGCATGTTAACAACATGGTTGGCTAAATATTTTGCAAGTTTTGTGCCAAAATTCCGACTCATACTGGTTTTATGACCCGAAAACTAGGAATCAGGGTGGTCCACGCAAATATATTTTTTTTCGGTAATACAAGGAGTACAGGCCTGAAACTTGCAGGAATGATTGGTGTTGCTATTGGGCATAACATACTAAGCGAGCAGCCCTGTAGCTCAAATTGCGGAATTTCAAAAACATGACTAAATATGACTTTTCTTCATAAAACCGGCAAAATGACGATTCTAAAGATTTTCGATTTTCAAAAAACGCTGCAGGGATGGTTTCTATGGTGTGGAACAGAGTTTAAATATCAGGTTCATTTATCAAGGCTTTGATTTATTTATTTATTTATTTGTCGCACTTCCTGCTACAATTTGTGTTGATTAACAACAGATTCAGTGCTTTGATTGTAGAAAGTGCGGATTTCTTATCCATGGGATTTTAACTCATGTTTTTGAAATTCCCCAATTTTAGTCCCCTTTGAGCTACAGGGCTGCCCACTTAGTATGTTATGCCCAATAGCAACGCCAAACATTCCTGCAAGTTTCAGGCCTGTACCCCTTGTATTACCGAAGAAAAATAAATTTGCGTGGACCACCCTCATTCCTAGTTTTTGGGTAAAAAAACCAGTATGAGTCGGAATTTTGGCACTAAACTTGCAGAATATTTAGCCAACCATGTTGTTAATTTTTGCTGAAAATTTAAGCCAAATCGGTAAAGAAGTGACTGAGAACGAAACGTTTGAGTGAAGGCCGAAAAAGTGATGGGACATTTTTTAATCTATACTGTATATTCATAGTCATTTTAATATGTTTTCAAAATTTCGATATTTTCCCACTGTACCCTGAGGTTCCCCCATGGAGAAAATTTTTTTGAAGTCCACAATTGAAAACCAATATCGACAATCGACATCAACTGTAGCTGCACTAACAGTTTTAGTTTTTCAAAGTGGTTCAGAAGGAAAGTTTCAATCCCAGAGCTTGTTCGGTTGGAGCTCTCATAGTGAAACAAAACTGAATGCTTCTTACTGGTGAAAAGTTATTGCCTGCACAAGTCTAGGTCCTCCTGCTCTTAGAAATCTGAAGAAAAATGCACAGGTTAAAATATTAGTAGAATGCGATAGTTCCTATACTGTATAAACCGCTTCGAATAAGGCGTGCCAATGGCGGGACCAACAATTTTGCTGTTTCGATACATCGGATACCCTTGCAGTACTTCTCTCAAACGTGCGTAATTCTTTGCTATTTGGCTTCCATTTATGCGCCTATAGTTGTTCGGTTCTGAAAGAGAGTTGGCTCCTTTCCTCTCTCAAACTACAATGTACAGGGTGTCCAAAAAAGAAAGACAACATTTCTTTTTGCTGCCATTTTCGCAAATTTTGACCAAATTGTCTGAAAGTTGAAAAATAAGTGCCAAAATAGTGGGAATTTTGTGTGTTAAAGTCTGGCGCATCAGGATTGCCCAATCCTGAGAAATTCAACAATATATGAAATTGAGAAATTTCAATTAAATATAGAAACAGCATCAAAAACAGAAACTTTTCTTTTGCTGTATCTTCTTTAATTTTTGTCGGAAATGGATGAAATTTTTAGTATATGCGTAGATATTTTGTAGGTCAAAAGTTCTGGCATTAACCAGTCCATATCGCTAGTACTTGGAAACTACTGTTGCTATGGGTATTTGATTCTGAATTGGGTATGGGTATGGGTAGGTATTTTTTAAAATACCCATACCCGGGTATGGGTATGGGTAGGTATTTCAAAAATACCCGGGTATCGGGTATAAATCGGGTATTTTTCATTAAAATCGCATAAATAAATATAAATTCCCTAAAAATGCCAAACTTCAATTGGCTTTGCAAAAATAGTTTTTTAATCGGCTTTTTGCACAGATATTATGCGCTCAATGTAGCTAGCAGTTTTACTTCACAGTTACTAGAACAGTTGTGAATTTTCGAACTGTGATAGATTAACATAGGCAAAAAAACGAATCAGTTTCCTGGAGTATAATTTCTATAGTACTTTCTGATTCTGGGTCATCCACTATACAGTAGTTGTATAAAAATTTCAGCTTGCTGTAAATACTTCCCTCTGCATCAAGACCAAATGCATAGTAGAAACGTTGTAACCTTCTAATTATAGTTCCACTAAATTTATTAGCCTTATGCAGTCAGGCTCTTTACGCGGTTTTTGGTACTGGCACCATATAAGGTGCCGCTACAATATATGGTACCGCTACTTAAGGTAGTGGCATCATACATGGTACCCCCTACCTTCGAATTGGTAACTGTACCGGTACCATATCGTCGCCACTATATTAAAATGAGCCAAGTAACAAAATGGAAAAAATGGAGTTAAGCGCGAAAAACTATAGCTAAAGCACCTAAAAACGTTTTGGCGAAGGAACGAAGTCGAAATTGGCTCTGTGTCAGGAGATACAGCCATGTAACCAGAGGCATGTGCACGGACATCATCACGTGATCCTGGTAAAATGAGCCAAGTGCTTTGTGCTTTTCCTGTTAGCTGACTTAATTTGACACAAGTGACACATGCAGAATGTTTTGCACACCAATTACGTACTTGTATTTTAGGTAAAAAATATTTAAACTGATATTGAAGCTAATTCACGGAAATGTAACAAATATTTAAAAGGCGATTTTCTCGATTTCCACTTTCTGTTACTTGGCTCGTTTTACCATAGTGGCGACGATATATGGTACCACTTTATTCAAATTTCGTACCATATATGGTAGTGGTAACATATATGGTACCGGCATCCATGGTCATGGCATGGGTATACTTGTAACAGGTCATCCGCCGAAGGGGGGGTTGGGGGCTCTGGCGCCGGCCAGGGGGTCTGTGAGCGCAAATTTTGGGAGGGGTTGGGCCAAAAAAACGCTCAAAAATGGAAAAAATCGCAATTTTTCGGATAAAAATGGTTAAAAATCGCTAATTCGGGCTGTAATACAGCTATAGAAAAGTGCTGTTTTACAGGCGATTTTGGCAATTTTTGTGTCTGAATTTGCAAAAATTTGCTCAAAAAATGACTTGCCATGCCATGAATCGTCTCGGGGGGCATCCGGGGATCTGGCCTAACTCGGGTGAGGTGCAGACAACCCACCGCGTTACTTTCTGAGCCCTCAAAGGTTTTTCAGTAAGATGTTTTCATGGTGTTTTATGCATAAAATAAAAAAGCCAAAATGCTTAATTATACAATTCTTGAAACAAATTAGGTGCATAACCAACCATTTCGAAACAGTATGTATATGACTGCATGATGCATGGCAAAAACTGTATTTCTATTTCTAAACATTTCATTGAGAGAATTTTTGCAGAGGTTGGACAGAAATTAACGTATGTTTGCGCGATTTTTTCTAAAAAATACCCATTCAAATACCCGGTATTTTTCAAAAAATCGGGTATACCCGGGTATGGGTATTTCGAAAAGTACGCGGGTATGGGTATACCCAATTTCAGGTAGTTTTGCTCAAAAATACCCAGTTTCGGGTATGGGTATGGGTATACCCGATCAACAGTATTGGAAACTAAAGAAAAACAGCGTTTTTACTGCAGGAAAATGAAGAACGTGCAAACTCTGAGAAATAAGGAATAAGAACACCATCCAGATGACCTCCGTTTGAGTCAATATACTGCTGCAACCAACCCGATATTCTGCGCAAATATTCAAAATTTCATCCAATTACGACAAAAATTAAAGAAGATACAGCAAAAAAATTTCTCTTTTTGATGCTGTTTCCATTGTTGTAATTTCTCAATTTTGTGTGCAATATATTTATTTCATATATCGTTGGATTTCTCAGGATTGCGTCAATCCTGATGCACCAAACTTTAACACACACAATTACCACTATTTTGGAACTTACTAGAGTGCGAACAATACCTGAAAAACCCAATACCCCAATACCCAATACCATTAACTGAGACCCCCAATACCCAAAACCCAATACAAGGGCGAGAAAATTTGGCGAGAAAATTTTAATAATTCAGATTTCAAAAACGCATTTAAAAGGCATTCTGAGCATAAAATAGACAGTTTTAGTACATAATTAATTAGTTTCTCTTATTTTTGACAGACTTTCTCTTATTACCTCCTCCGCAAAGGGGGTGTACCAACTATACACCCCTGGATACGCCACTGCTTTTGAGAAAGCGGTTAAAAGTGTCATTGTGAATGTAAACTTGACAGAGATTTGGTACTGAATAATGCATAGTTCAATCGTGTTTCATATTTTCCACCACTTCTTTTCCTAACTCGGCCGGAAAGGGTGTACCGGAGATTACCGCTTATAAGACCACCATAGTTAGAAGACCATGGTCTTTAAATAGGTTTTTGTTTCCAGTTATAGGACCATGGTCTTCTAATAGGTGGTCAGAAAACTGGGTTCATTGACAGCCATTTTCCAGTTAAAAGACCATGGTCTTAGTTAAATTGGCCAATTTTAACACCCAAGTAAATGTTTTTAAAGTGAACAAAAGGTGTCTATCGTTAGAAAACAAGGGCAGAAGTACATTCGAATGTAAAACATGATAGTCTGGTTTTTGTTTTCGACACAATACAGTACTCTGCTATGCTTCAACACTATTTCCTTGAAAAGTTTCAAAGAAACTTTTACAAATTAACCTTAAAATGGTCACGAATTCCAGAAACAACCATCTACTGTATGTCAAGATCAATTTAATGTTTGGCCAAAAATCCGTTTTTTGAAGCGAAATAACATTTTCCAGTTATAAGACCATGGTCTTCAAAAGGGCGCCAAAAAGTGACCCTAAATTTGGGCATTTTCTAGTTATAAGACCAGTCTTGTAAGTGGAAACTCCGGTGCCACCCGCAGCCCTGAGCACGTACAGTACATGTACAGCACTGGCACATTCTGTATCGTTAGAAATGGCACCATTTTTATTTAGATAAAAACAGGGAAATTAATTACTGGTGTACTACGTACTTAGAAAAGCGGGACACTATAAGAATTCTACAAAGTTTTAGTTGATTAACGCAAAAACAGCTTCCTAAACGTAATCATCGTCCAACCTTCTCGATTTTTCTAGATTAATTTTTCAGGTCAACATCGATGTTTGACAGGTTCAATTAGTATTTGGTATTGGGGGCAAAAACCCCAATACCCAATACCAGTTCGCACTCTAGAACTTACGTTTCAAATTTCAGACCATTTAGTCAAAATTTGCGAAAATGGCAGCAAAAAGAAATGTTGTCATTCTTTTTGGGACACCCTGATCTTCTACCATTTCCAAGCTCAAAATCCAATCTATAACCCATCGAGGAAGAGTAATCTAGAAGTTTTATCGAATTTCCTGCATTCCAACTTCCGTCGGGTAATGTCGAAGCCATATTCAAGTCAAAGATGAAAGGCAATTTTGCATGGGTCGAAAACCAGTTGGCTTGATCCCACTGGCGTCCTAAAGCTACCATGCAAAAGAAGATTCTCTTAAACTTTGATGTGAACTTGTCATTTCAAAATTTCCTCTTGCGAACATATCACACTTCCTTCTCTTCACCGGTTGGCTAGACGTTGATTGGCGGTTGAATATCATCCAATCAGAATCGAGCCCGCCCAACCTAAGGTAGGACGGCGCTAAAGCTTCAGCCAATCGAACGGCGCGTCTATAAAATTCTCAATAATGATTCCAATCTTCACGACTTCTTTCTTTCCATACCCAAAGTTAATATCGCACCAATCGTTTCTGATTAGGCTCGTATCAAGCGCCAGACTTAAAAAATAATCCGGGTTTATAGTTCGCATGGGACTTCTGTCGATTTCTATATCAACGTTCAGGCCTATAGCTAAGGGAAGAGCGAAAAGCATTGGCCACATGTTGATGCTGCATGTAGACATTTTGTTTATACTATAAGTACTCTAAACCAACTGGGCTGCTTTGAAACACAACTATGCTTCATCAGTGATATCACAGACTTGCCCTTTAGTGAGGGGCGCTATCAGAAAAGTCACTGCATCTGTTTGAAGGAACGCCCTTTTGCCTGCCGCAGCATTAGTCAAGTGTGTGAAGGCAGATCTGTTAACGGTTGGACAGTTCAGTCACATTATCAAGAGTATCTTCTTCCGGACTGTCAATCATCGGTGACAGGGCCTGACGAGCAGATACCACCTCTGAAACAGCTGACAATAGACAGTGATCATGCATGTAGTTGGGGGTTAGCCAAGCCCGATTTTCGGCAACCCCCCCCCCCGAGCCGGATTTTGGGGGTTTCTGAAACCCTATTTTACGTTAAAAACTTCTAAATTTCAGGGTTTCAATACTTATAAACCTTAATTTGCTATTTCAAAAGCCCTAAATAGGGTTCCGGAACCCTAATTTCCGTTTCTGGCGGCCCAAAATAGGGTTCCGGAACCCTAATTTGGGTTAGAGAGACCCAAAACAGGGTTTTGGAAGTTGGAACCATAATTAGGGTTTCAAAAGCTGTAAATAGGGTTTCAGAGGCCCAAAATAGGGTTCCAGAACTCTAATTTAGGTCAGTCACAGAAACCCTAAACGGGGCTTCAGAGCCCTAATTTGGCTTTCAAAATTTCTAAATAGGGTTCCAGAAATTCACTTTAGCTGTATTATGTCGAATAAAATAGAGCTTTTTTTGGCGCGTTTTAAAGCAAAATACAGTTTTTTGCATGTCTTTAATAAAAAAATAGGATTTTCTGCACGTTTTAAAACAATAAATAGGGTTTTAAAGGGCATTTTTGCACTTCTGACAGGATTTTTACCGGATTTTTAGTCCTCAAAATCCTGTTTTGAGCCCAAAAAAAGGTCGCTGAAACCCACTTTTGGACACCAAAAAAGGTCGCTGAAACCCTATTTGGGATCTGGAAACCCTGCCAGCCGAAAACCCAGCTACATGTATGCGTGAAATACTAGAGTGTTCTGCACGTTTTGAAAGAATTTTGCAGTTCAGACAGATAATCCTCATAAAAAGAGGGCAGGCCAAAACCAGTCATACAACATATAACACTGAAAGAAGGACAAATTAGGGGCCGTCCGTAAACTATGACGTTCAGAGAGGGTTGGTTGCTTTAACGTCCGATAACGTCGCAGGGGTGGGGGTCGGTGTCGAAAACGCCGACGTTTTTTAGGTGCCTAGGAAGCTTTTTACCGCAACTATATTACAAGGAAAATTCAACCCAGTTCATGTTTCCAACCGCCAAAATGGTAGTTCACAGTCAAAAAGTTTCTTTTCACAGCTTCTACAGTGTCATGTTGATTTTATTGAAGATCTTCTTTCTAATGTCGGACACAGTATCAAGTTTAGTTGGGGGTAGGGAACGACCGGAACCGGATTTTTGGGTCCGATCGGAATCGGAATTCAAGTACAGTTCCGAATCGGAATTTTTCGGAATCGGAACTTTTTTGAAAATCAGCTCAAAATTTTGGAATAACCTGTTTCTGGCAAAGAAACAGTGTTTACGCAACCATCCTTTACAATTCCATGCAAACATCCAGTACAAATCACCATGTCAACGATAACAATGCAATAAAATCGCTAACCATCAATAGGTAAAATTCAAAGAGCGTAAATTATACTTTAAAAACAACAATTTTTCAACGTTTTCAGGCTTCAAGTGACTTCTGTCGCCTTCGGAAATGTGTTCTGCCACTATCAACAGCAAAATACCGCCACACAAGTGCTGTTCTTGATACAATTTTGAACAAAATTAAACAAGAAATCTTCTTTTAAACACGCATTTCCAGAAAAAAACAAGACAGTAAGCCTCAATTTCGCATTCTTTTTTACTTAGTGGGGTTACAGTAGGTTATAGATTACTAAACTACGCATATTGTCGATTACGCAGCAAGAAGACACGCAATAGTACGCAAGAAATGGTGTTTGAATTCCTAAAAATTTAGCAAAAGTTCCAAAAAATTCCGAGACCTCTGAGTTCGGAATCGGAACTGCCAGTTCCGATCGGAATCGTAATTCCGGTCGTTCCCTAGTTGGGGGGAGGGATGTCAGCCAAAAACGTTGTAGTTTTTAGGGGGGTGCTGTAAACGTCGAAAAACGTTGGGAGGGGGGTCCAAAGTTTTGAATTTTTTAACGTCATAGTTTATGAACGACCCCTTACCGATCTGTTGCCAATCAGTCGGCAGAGACATCTCCAAAACAGGGGATTCGGACGCAGACACAGAGGTGAGAGGCAGTTCGGACACGAAGGGACGTCCCGGCGACTGGGTCGGTCTGACAGGAGTGACGGAGAGTTTCAGAGCCTGCACCAGACTCTCAGACACCTCTCCCACACTCCACTGACTCGTGCTCCCGCTCTCCTGCACACTACTCTCTGACAGCTCCAGCCGCCCTTCAGTCTGTGTGCCCATGTCCTCCGTTGCCACGGTCTGAACGGCCAGATCGTTGGTACTGCTTTCAGCAGCAACCACAGTCTCAACTGTGGCACAAGTCAGTTCAGGACAACTGGACTCGGTCTGCACTGAGGCTGCTGTGACAAGGGGCACAGACTGAGGAGCACGGACAGACTCAAATTGCATAGGTTTGGTTGGCAGTCGCACAATTGGAGGTGGTTGTTGCACTTGCAGAATGACTTGAGGGAAATTGCTCATAGAATGCAAAGAGTCTTCGGTTGGCTGGGGCAACGGCATTGGAAACACCTCAAACTGATTTATTATTACACTCGGCCACAAACGCCTTTACCCCTGGCCATGAGATGTTAGCAGCATCAAATTTTCAACCTCTCTATAGACAGGGCTGTTTATTTTCTCAAACTTTCTCTTAAACTCAAGCCGGTTTTTTTCGCTCTTTTTTCCAAAAGCATTTTCCAAGATGACAGAAACAAATTTTTGACAATCGCCTTTTATTGCAGAATTCAAGGAAATAGCGTGAGTTTTATTACAAAATGCACTAATTTAATCTTTCAGACTATCAATTTGATTTTAAAACAACAAAAATACAATAATAAAAGTTCCCCTGAAGATGGTGCCGGTATTTTTTGCCAAAAACAGCTAAGTTCAGCCATGGAAATGCTTGTAAGCTGAAATGAGCTAGCTGAGGGGCGGTAGAATTTTCAATTCCTGAGGGGGCTGAGAGGGGGTAGGAGTCAGGGCTGTTGGGTCGGTTTTTTTCCTCGGTTCTTTTCGTTTTTTCGAAAAAAAACCGGTTTTTTTCCTAGGGGCTCAGAAAAAAAACTAAAATGCGTAAAAAAAACTCAAGCAAGTTTTTAAAGCAAATAGGCACATAACTGATTAAATTCGCTGCAAATGCTTTGAGTTTACTTTAATAGAAGCCTTACAAACATTTGCCTGGCATAACTTAGCTGTTTTTGGCAAAAAATACCGGTACCATTTTCAGGCAACATTTATTATTGTATTTTTATTGTTTTTAAATCAAATTACTACTCTAAAAGATGAAATTTGTGTATTTCGTAGTAAAACTCGCGCTATTTCGTTGAATTCGGCAATAAAAAGCGATTGTTAAAATTTTTTTCTGTCATCTCGGAAATAGCCTTTGGAAAAAAACCGAAAAAAAACTGAAAAAAAAACCGGCTTAAGTTTTTTTCCGGAAAACAAACAGCCCTGGTAGGAGCGTCTGAGGGGGGCTGAGGGGGTGGTAAGTCAAAAAGTCCGATTTTTTTGCTAAAATCAAGGTTTTCGGGCTTATTTTCATTAAAATAAGCAAAAATAGGCTATTCTGAGCTCATTTACACCTAATCCTGAAGTTTCAGTTTTTTCCGACCCAACAGCTCTGCTTAGAGACCTGCAAAGGGCGGCCCAGACCCGGACTCTAATGTAAATGAGCGGAGATGGCCTGATACCTTCGGGGGTGGGGCGAGAGAAATAGGCGGAGTCCTTTGATTAGAGGAGCGGTCTGACTGATCAGAGAGACTTTGCTCCTGCAGAACTTTAATGGCGGCAGATGATATCTTTTGGACCAACGGATTGTCGTTACTGTCCAGTAGCTGTGACTCCTTCTCCTTCATAGACTTGAACTCGGCCACGAATCGTTGGTTCTGCATCAGCTGGGCTGTCACTCTGCGCGCCACCACATCTAGTTGTTGGCTAGGGTACTCCTCTGCAACTGCCGCCTCTCCCTCAGACGACACTGACGAACCAGACACTGAACAACTGGCTCCTGATGACTCAGAACACCTGCAATCTAACTCTTCAGATATCATACATCTAAGGAGCCGTCGATCAAACTATTACAGTCAGGCACTTAACGCCGTTTATGGTACCGACACCATATAAGGTGCCTGTACCATATATATGGTACCCCACCTTTGGGGCCTGTGGTGGTACCATATGGTGACGGTACCATAAACGGCGTTAAGTGCCTGACTGTATTACGTTGAAAAATTGAGTTGAAAAAGTTTTCCGCCCCAAGCCCCTTCCGACGGTTTAATAAGCTTACATGTAGATGACGTTTCGGCTGATGGGGATTTTTCAGGTCTAAAATAGGGTTTAAGCACTATGTCCAAAGGGGTTTCAGGGACCTCTCTTGGGCCCAAAACAGGGTTTTGAGGACTAAAAATCGGGTAAAAATCCTGTTTGAACTGCAAAAATGCACTTTCAAACAATATTTTTGTTTCAAAACGTGCAAAAAAAACAATTTTTTATTCAAAATGTGCGAAAAAAAACCGCATTTTTGCTTTAAGACGTCCAAAAAGCTTATATTCTATAAAATAGAGCTCAAATCCATTTCTGAAACCCTAATTAGAGACTATTTCAAACCCCAATTACGGTTCCAGAACCTTCTTTGGGAGCATCTGAAACCCTTATTTTGGATTTAACGAACTCAAATTAGGGTTCCGGAACCCCATTTAGGGCCTTAGAAACCTAGGGTTCCGGAACTCTAATTATGGCGTTTGAAACCCTATCCTGGTCGGCAGTTTGTATTTGGGCGCCCTGAATTATTGTGTTGTTCAACTCAAAATAGGGTAGTGTTCCAGAAACCCCCAGAATCCGGTTGGGGGAAGTTCTCCCGAAAATTAGGCCTGTGGCTAAACCCCGCTCCAAACCCCTTAACTACATTTATGGGTTTAAGCACTGCACAACCCCTTAAAAACGACAACGTTTTTGGCTGACCCCTGACCATAACTGAACTTGGTACTTTTTCCAAATAGTAGCGTCCGACCGGATCGGAATTTTCAACTGGACCGGATCGAGAATACTGCAAAAAATTTTGGGAACGATAAAATGTACCGAAAACACATTTCCTGTGAAAGACACAATTTAATGTTCAAGTCAACAACAAACCAATATCTGTAGTTGAATGTTCCTAAATTGTGCTTGTTAAATGAAAGTTTTTGTAAATTTTGTGGTCTCCCAAAAATAATAACAACTATTTCTTTTTGCTGCCATTTCGCCCACGAACGGGTCTGAAGCTTAAAAACGCCTGCAAATGCGTTTAGAACATTTTAGTTAATAAGAAGGCTTTAAGCAGCTAAATGGCATTTCAGAGCAAAAAAAAACAAGCAGAAAATTGCAGAAAAAACATAGAGAGAAGCACCCATTCGTCTTAAACGTTAGCAGCAAAAATGCCAAATTCGGTTACCAAAGACCTTAAGCGGCTTTTAACCATACTTGGGCCAGCAAAATCAGGAAGTCCCGAAAAGTCCAACAAACGTCAATTTTATCTTAAAAAAGCGAGAAAGGTTCCCTTCAGGGAGGAAGTGTGGGGGAGAGTGTATGCTCGGCATTGGCTGGTGGGGAGACGCCCAGTTCGCCGCGACCGGTTCGCCGCGCCCGGTGTGCCGAGAACCGGTTCGTTGCAGGCGTACGCAGACGATTTGCTAACACGTGTAAGCAGATCGGTTAACCGTATCAACAGAGTCGTTTTTCCTGTGACAGTACATGTACGCTTGCTAAACCGAATTTAAAAATTATTACCTGCGGCTGCGGCGAACCGGTCCGCGGCGGAATAACCCTGCGGCGAACTGACCCCAACCCTGGCTGGTGAGGGGTAAAGCCTCCTTACCCCAACCGATGTATGTTGCTAAGGTAAAAATTAGTGATTTATGAGCCAGTTTGCTACAGGGTGTCTCAAAAAAATGATCACATTTCTTTTTACTGCCATTTCCGCAAATTTTGACCAAATAGGCTGTAATTTGGACTATATGTGCCAAAATTCGGGGAATTTTATGTGTTAAAATTTGGTGCACAAGGCTTAACTCATTCACGAGAAATTTCAAAAAAAGTGAAATTTGTTAAATCAATAGTGAAAGCCGGTCACCGAAAAATGATCACATTTCTTTTCACTGCCATTTCCGCAAGTATTGACCAAATAGGCTGAAATTTGGATCATAGGTGCCAAAATTCGGGGAATTTTATGTGTTAAAGTTTGGTGCATTAGGCTTGACTGATTCTCGAGAAATTTCAAAAAAGTGAAATTTGGTAATTTCAATAGCGAAAGCAGGTCACCGAAAAAACGTTACATTACATTATCGCCAAAACTCTACCGATAGCGTTGGAGTTCATGCGTCAACTTTTTACACACGAATTACCCTGAACTTCTGCGTTTACACTCCAAATTTCATCCAATTCCGACAAAGATTAGAAAAGATACAGGAAAAGGAAATGTTTCCATTTTTCGGTGACCGGCTTTCACTATTGAATTTAACAAATTTCACTTTTTTTGAAATTTCTCGGGAATGAGTCAAGCCTTGTGCACCAAATTTTAACACATAAAATTCCCCGAATTGTGGCACCTATGGTCCAAATTTCAGCCTATTTGGTAGAAATTTGCGGAAATGACAGTCAAAAGAAATGTGATCATTTTTTGAGACACCCTGTAGTACTAAGCCACTACTAGTAGTTGCATTCCCGTGTTTGGGGTCCCCAAACTGTCTCGGTGTGAAAGGAAGGGGTTTAGCCTTCTAGCTGCGTACACACAGAAACTTTTTCTTGACTATACTTGGCCTTCTACAATCATATGACTGCCAAGCATACATGTAGCAATGGGTCTGGGGTCTGCCCCCCACCCGACTTTTGCCAGACCCCCGGATGGGACCCCTGAGACGAATTCTCCGACCCGCTCCGATTTTTCTGGCAAGCAATTTTTTGAGCAAATTTTTGCAATTTCAGACACAAAAAATTGCTAAAATCGCCGTAAAACAGCACTTTTTAGCTGTATTTCAGCCGAAATTAGGATTTTTTAGCCAAAAAATTTCGATTTTTGATGGTTTTTAGAGCCCAAGCCGCCCTCCCAAAATTTTGCCTCAGACCCCCCGGTCGCTGCCAGACAACCAACACCTCCGCCTTCGGCGGATTACCTGTTACCTGTATGTTGCCAGGCACACAACAGATACTTGGTATTGAGGAAAGGTAGAAGTCTTACTCAGAAGACTGTGGCTTGTCCAGAAAGGCAGGAAAGTCGACACTCTCATTCAAACCGGTGTCTGCGTTAAGTCCGAACATGGCAGACACTTCTAGCTGTGACTTGGGCCTGGTAAACGCGAAACCAACACTTCTGTCATCAGCAGCCTTAGATTGAAGCCAGGTGTCCTTTCGTTGTTCGGCCAGGAATTCAGTCCCTTTAAGAAGACACAACTGCCAGTTAACTTTTTACTTTAGGGGCTCAGTCTTACTGAGAGCCTCCAGACTGGCCTTAGTGTCTCCTTGCAAATCAGGACACAGTAGTCTCAACGCCTCTTTTACTAGCTCTGAATCTTCAGATGGAACTTGAGTTTCTTGTATTTCTAGCTGAAAAAAGCAGTAACCCCAATTCAGCAAGCTTATACAGATTATTTAAGGCAACCTTACATGCAAAGGGGTGCTTGCCCCATAAACCCCGAGACCGTGGACCTCCGATGTTTCTGGGACGCAATTTTTTTCCAGTTTCAGGCACGAAAACTGTCAAAATTGGTTGTAAAGCAGCTATTTTTAGCCAAAATACTGAGTCTAACCGATCTGCTACGCTTTACCATTTTGAGCTGACTGATTAGCTTACTGCACCCAAGTCTAACAATTTTAGTGAGCAACATAAAGGAATTGTAAGAGTAGATATTTGGTAGAAGGAGTACCTGGAAAGCGGAGGAGAGGAGTCTGAGGTGATCGAGGGCCAATCGAGTGACCGGGTCCAGGTTCCAATAGGACGGAGGTTCTTGCAAATCTGACGAGCTCTTCTCACTCTGAGTGAGGAGATCATTGAGGTCGGGGCGCTCGGTCAGCAGCTGCACACTCTCAACCAGAGTTCTCCGCAACAACTCTCGCTCCATTCCTACTCCTTTTACATTATTGCAAACAATCTCACCAGTCTTTTGTCTTGTAGTGGGGGCAGATCACTCGAATTGTAAATTTTGAACTCAGACCACCGAATGTGGTATCAAATGACTGCTGACGATCTCTTGACTATTATTTTACATAACAACATCTAATTAGTGCATGCTATATTCAGCTTTACCTCAGATACGTGTTTTGGTCTCGGAACAAATCCTGTAAAACTTGCGCACCCTAATTGTAAATCTTTAACAAATATGACTGAGTGCAGTATCAAACAACTGCCTTTCACATTTAGATTATCTATTTCAACATTAACACACCAGCACATCCACAACCAATTACTACATGCTACCTCAGATTACGGGCAGTTAGTAGTTTACGCACCGTACGCACCGTTACGCACCGTTCGCATCAACAGCGACCTCAATTGGGCGCCGATATTTCGGAGTGGTGAACTTGCTTAGATCGATAAGAGAACCGTTCTATTTCAGCTTGCATTAACAAATTACGCGTTTTGGTGGAAAAGTAGCTGGAAAATCAGCTTGTATTAAAATTTTAAAAGAAAAAAGCGAAAATAATCACGTGTGTCACGGCGGCCCCGGCACCCATGGAAGCGGTGTGTTTGTGGGTTCGAAACCTGTTGAGGCGATGGGAAGTATTCGACACAAAGCCCAACCCAGGCCGTCGAAAGTCAGCAATGGCAAGTAGATAAATGGGGACCAAACCTTAGCTGTCTTGCACCCACCCACCCAAAAGGGGAGGGTTGTTGTTAAGGAGGCTGCCGGACCTTCTGTCTCTTCCCGCTCTATAGCAGTTGGCTACTCCTAGTCCGAAAGGACAAAAAGTTACAACAACAAAATAACAATTCGACCGGACATACAATGCAGCGGAACCATTGACAGCATCATCAATATCGAGTTTGTCCTTGGTGTCAGCCGTGAAGTAAAAACATTAGGATTGTTAGTTTAATGGTTGCCCCATCAGCGAAACCGATCAGGTCCAATTTTTCGGCCAATCATTTCCCATTTTGGTTCTATGTCAATCAGAAAATGTGCCGAGATGACACGTTTTTGCTTGACAAAATTGAGACGTTTAGCGATGGGTGTAAAGTTTCGGTGATTTTTGTTATTGTACCCCGATTTTTGAAACAACCAAACACCTTTCCTTTCCCAGAGCCGATCCTATACAGAGTACATATACAAGGTGCATAATATGGTAAATTCGCTTTTCCAATGCATCTTTTCCAACGCCGATACAGCAGCTTTGAAAGCATTTTTATATGTAGTGTAGATTCTTTGGAAGAGTGCTATCAGAAGAAAACTAAGCAACAAAAGCACTGCACTACAGCAACTGTCCAGAGATGCACCACAGCTAACAGAAAGAAGCTAATACGTACGATGCAAGCATAACAGAAAAAGCAATTGCACTAAAGGGCCAGAAAGGTGCTACTAACTAACACCGAATCTTGGGGGCGTGCAAAAATTACGTAATGGCATGAGGGGGAGGGAGGTTCGCCAAATGATTACTAATCATTACGGTGGGGGAGGGGGAGTATTGGTTTCATTGTTAACAAAAAGCCACCCAATGATGGCTTCTATGTAAAACAAAGACTATACGTATATTGTACGTACCGGATTTTTCCGTATAAGCGCCCGTGGGCCCGTAATTGGTTTTGGCACTTTCACCAAGCCCAATTTTTATCCAAATAACCGCCCATGGGCGGCAATTTGGAAAGATTTAAAATCACGCATTGGAGGGTTTGGGAGGTCTGTACAGATGCTTTGCAACGTAACGAACGCACTATAGGTTTTACTGAGCAAAATAATTCACATTAGCAGCGTGAAGCCCAGTCATCAGATGACGCTTCTTCCTCAAGACCTTCTATCAACACTTCTTCGTCTTCTGCATCAGAATTCAACGTGGCGTCAGCCATTTTGCACCTAACAAAGCGACTGGCTGCGCCGCTTACATTGCCGTGTAGGCGGTTTAAGCGGGTAAACGGCATTTAGACAATATAAGCCATTTCACGAATCACACTCAAATAATTTATCTGAATTGCCGCCCATGGGCGCTTATTTGGAAAGTTCGGCCAAATAGCCGCCCAGGGGGCCCTTATTTGGGGGGGCGGTTATACGGAAAGTCCCGGTACCTAGTTGTAGCTCATCAATAAAGAAAACTAAGAAAATTATCAATTGTTACTGTATACTGATGTTATTTTAATAAAAACGTCATTTTACTTGGAAATGAACGCAAAAATTTCGGCTCTACCTCTTCAAAAAATTGAAACTCGGTTCGGTGCCAAATTATTAGGGGTGGAGGTCAGAAAATTATTATGGGCGATTATCCAGGGGGACGGAGTCCGAAAATGGGCAAAAATACTATTACGTAATTTTTGCATGCCCCTTTTGTCTATGTGAATGCTTGGAAAATCAGGGATATCAGGTTGATGACTAAAGAACTAAAAAAGAGTACGCGACAAAGATGCACCAGAGATAACGAAAAGCAGCTACATTTGCACAGAACAGTCAAACATGCAAATACAACAAAAGCTGCTACGGTTACAAATCAGCACCCAACTGTTCATTCAAATGTGTTTTATGCACTAAATCAAGGCTACAGATTTGATTCGGAACTATCTTCAACAAATGTTAATTTCCGTTTCTGTTCTGCACATTCTGTTTTTTTACTGATGCTTTTTCGTTAAAAGATTCAATGCACCCAGCTACTTTTCCACCAAAACGCGTAATTTGTTAATGCAAGCTGAAATAGAACGGTTCTCTGATCGATCTAAGCAAATTCACCGCTCCGAAAGACCGGCGCCCAACGGGGCTCGCTGCTGGTGCGAACGGTGCGTAACGGTGCGTACGGTGCGTAACGGTGCGAACGGTGCGTACGGTGCGTAAACTACTAACTGCCCAGATTACGTGCTCTCGTCCTACGTCTTATTTCTTCGATTATCGGCCGATTTCCCCCGAACCACATCTAGAAAACTTGCTATAAAATTGATATGCATTTGGTATAAAACGCACATTGGTGTCCAAGACCATATCTAGGGATGCAACCGAAGTTCGGTATTATTCGGTATGAACCGAATAATTCGGTTACTAGTACTATTCGAATTCGGTATTTTTCAAACCGAATAATACCGAATATTGAAAAACCGTTAAAATTGCACTGTTTTGCTTAAATTTGTGCAGAAATCACCGAGATATTTCTTCTTTTACATCTCTCGGTTCATTTCCAATGCTAAAATTTCTGGCAAACAATGACAAAAAGTCAACGAACTTCAAGGTCAAGGCTTATATTGCTTAATAAACAACGACATTTCGGCCTTTTCAGTTCCCAGAAGTCTTAACCTAAGCGTTTGTATTATCTACCAAATACTGCGCATAAAATCCCATCTATTTTTTCAAACGACTCATCCAATCTAAGTTGTATGCCTAAGCTGCCAGCTCCGGTGCTTACAGTTGTACTGGATGGATGCTCCCTTCCTCCAACTTTCTGTATGCGTTTGTGATTCGAGCATAAATATCTACCTGTCATCCGCCACATTCCAGATAATTGAGAAGGTCCAACCGGCCGTCAAACCCAACTTTTACATAGCTTCGGTTTTAGGCTTAGGCTTAGCTTCAGGCTTAGGCTCAGGCTTGGGCAACTGTTTTTATGAAATCTTCGCCATGTGGCGGATAATAGCAGTATATATGTCGTAGGGAGAAACGGAATTCAGGGAGATTCGGAATCTGCCTAGGGAGAAGTGGAATTCCGTTTCTCCCTAGGGTTTGAGGGAATGTGACCTCTATTCCCTCACTCCCTAGGGAGATTCGGAATCCGCAACGCGCCGCATAAAAGGTCACTCGAGTTGGTCGCTCTTTTGCCCTCAGGCTCTCCGAGAATAACTTTTACAATCTGTCCCTCTTTGGGCCGGTCTTAATTCACACATAAGCAGCAGCGGTTCAAACCGTTAGGTAATTTTTAGTGAACAGATCATTGGATTTGCAATAAGCAGACAGACTAATGTTCGGTTTTTAATTTGTATATTGTACATACATAAAATTATTGTACGCAATACGCGCCACATAAAAGAGATACTTTCACGCAAAACCGGGTCTTACCTCTGACCTCTGCCGCGACGCGGTTCGGTCAAACGAGAAGTAACGCCAAGCAACAGCCATAGCCGCATCTGGCCTACGAATTAACGTGCGGTTAGGTTTCAAACTGGAGCTCCTCCCACTTTTGTGTGCTGCCGAAAATTGTTTATTGGCCTATTATATTATTAAGGGCGAGATAGGCGACAAAAACAGCAGAGTCCCGGCTGTTTATCCACGCTATCCATTACTTTCTGTGCTTTAGATTCTTGGCTGTACAGAAGTAAAAGTAAGTTGCTTAGTTGCCTAGGTGCCAATTAAGACTGGGACAAGTTGTAAAAGTTATTCTCGCAGAGCCTGAGGGCAAAGAGCGACCGACTCGAGTGACCTTTTATGCGGCGTGTTGCGGATTCCGAATCTCCCTAGGGAGTGAGGGAATAGAGGTCACATTCCCTAAAACCCTAGGGAGAGACGGAATTCCACTTCTCCCTAGGGAGATTCCGAATCTCCCTGAATTCCGTTTCTCCCTACGACATATACAATGTACGCGGAAGTGTCTTTGTGCTGTGACTTCACATGATTTATTAGGGTACTTGTGGCCTAACTCGCGCCTATTGAAATTGTTTGTTCGCAAATTTTGTACTTGTTCTTCACCGACAGCAGAACGACTAAATAGGGCTTGTTTTAGTTATTAGGCATGGATAAATCTAATAGCATTGAAACAAAACGTCACTCTACAGCTTTTTTAGCATAAAAAGTTCAGCAAAAAAACAGGAAATAGTAGTTCGACAGTATATTTTTGCAATGGCGCTGCGAATCATCAATATTCGGTATTATTCGGTATAATTCGGTATTATTCGGTTCCGAAAATCCGCTTCTGTATTCGGTATTCGGTATTCGGTATTTTTGTATTCGGTTGCATCCCTAAATATCACTAGACCAATACTCTAGCTACAGAATCAGCACAGCTAGAAAGATTGGAATTAAAACCCCTGACAGAGGGCCTTTTTATATGACAATCACCACTATGAAAAAATAGAAAAAAATAAGTTTTCTAAGTCATCTTTTTAAAGATATCTACCACTCTTACTGTGTAAGTAAAGTAGGTCTACGCTAGATGCATGTTTCTGCGCATTTACTTCCATAGATCCTTGAACAGCAAATAAAAAATAAATAAAGTGAATGAAAATGCGCGATTTCAACATCCCTTTGCCTTGCTAAAACAAGCGTACCATTCGAGTCCACTGACAGATATGTGTGCCCAAGAGCATATGGGTAGATATGACAATTTGCTATCGATTAAGCATAAATATAACAATCTTCGTCCAAGCCCCAGGGCCCTTTAAACGTGAATAATGGCCAAAAATGATCTACACTTGAAACACTAATCAGCGCAAGTAGTGATCTCCCTACATCTACTTTTCTAACTACGGTAAATCAATCAATTAAGAAAGCGAGACTACTCAAATTGTGGCATCGAGCGCTCCGGCCAGGAAAATTTTTATGCTAGAGACCAGGGAGCAATTACTGCATGCTATAAACAATTTTCTCTGAAATTACGAGCCTCTGAAATTACATATCGTCTTACAACATAGACTAGCGGATGATTCGCCCCGCAAATGTGCAATAACGCAGAAGCGTGGATAGGTGAAAAATTAGCGGAGCTGCAGAAGAAGCACAGTTAGAAAGACTGGTCCAAATAGCACGGTATCAGAAACCTCCATCATCACTACAAATATGATATCAAAACAACTTTTCTAGATCGTCCTTTCAAAACTACATTCACACATGAAACACTAATTTACACAACCGTTGCTCATGCCGTTTTTCCGTAATGGCTGCAATAATAATGTAGAATCAGACCCTGCGATTCACATCCGATTCTGACTGACCAAGAGCGCAGGCGTATATCAAAAATTGCAAAAATTCGCAAATTTGGGTTAAAAATCGGTATTGTAGCTCAGATATAGCTAAGAAGTGCTGTTTTACAGGCTAATTTAGGAAGTTTAGTGTCTGAAATTCCAAAAAAATGTAAAAAAAATTATCAAAAATTACTTGCCAGAAAAATCGGAGGGCTTGGAGAAATTGTCCCGGAGGTTTACTAGCCTATGCCGAGTGGAAGGCAGACTCAGTACAGTTGCGCCTAAGCTAAACCATACATGTATAACAGGGGGTCTGGGGCTCTCCCCCCCACTCGACTTAGGCCAGACCCCCCACCCCGGATGGGACCCCTCCGATTTTTCTGGCAAGTAAATTTTTGAGCAAATTTTTGCAATTTTTTTACAATTTAGACACAAAAATTGCCAAAATAGCCTGCAAAACAGCACTTTTTAGCTGTATTTCAGTTCAAATTAGCTATTTTTGGCGATTTTTAGCCAAATAATTGCGATTTTTTCTATTTTTGAGCGTTTTTAGTGCCTAACCCCCCTCTCAAAAAGTTTGGCTCAGACCCCCAACCCCCTCCCCCTTCGGCGGATGACCTGTTACATGTATGGCCTAAACTACGGAGTGTCATAAACTGCTGACTCAGAATTTGCGCATATCTAGTCCACGTGCGGTGCGCGTGCGCCTGTGGTGTACGGGTTGGGTTTGCTGCGGAAGGTTGACATCTCTGACCGGGCTGTTTGCCTAGGCATACATTGATCGACACACCCTTATTGTCCTAGGGCTTGGGCATCTGGCTCCAAAAGTCCCAAATTATAGGTCTAACTCTCATTACTGTGAAAGAAATTTGGCATCCAAGTTTTATGTAACTCAAAACAGGGGAATTTTGCATGATTTTTGGCATGCATTCTGACGCCCATTTCTCTCGGGGCGTAACCCTAAATTTCTTACATAACTTCGGGGCTCAGGGCAGCCGAAGCGTGAGCATTTTAATCCGGTTATGAAAGCCGTCGGTTTGACTAAAGTCCGTGAGTTGTTGGAAGATGGTAATTTTTTGACCTACGAGGAAGTGCTAAATCGGCATTAGTGATGTAAAAAATTAATTTAATTGTAATTGAAATTCGCATAATTGGCCCGTTTTTAATTTCAATTCAATTAATTTAATTTATTTGAAATTCAAAAGTTTGGCCATAATTTAATTGTAATTTAATTGAAATTCGCCTGGAATTTCAATTATATTTTCAATTATTTTCTGTGGTGAATGTAAGGAAATGCGTAAGTATTAGAGGCGCTAATGACTTCAAACAAAAAGCCATTTAGGCTTTGTCGCCTATTTCATGCTGACCTCACTTTGTTTGCAATCTTTTACGCTCTGCTTTTCATTTTATAGTTCGTAAAAGTTAAAACAGTGATTTTTGGATGTATGGTGAGTTTACACCCCCCTTTTCAGGAAGCGATGTTGGTCAAAAATGCTAAAAACCTTTAAATTGTTTGTGTACTGATATTGAAATGAACTAACTGTAAATTTTCTCCCAGAATGCCATTTTATGCGTTTTTAAAAGGTACCTTTTTAAAATTTTCTCACCAGGTTGGCCAAACCAGATGGCTCCAAGCTTTTACAGGGACATTTTTGAAGTCACTGTATTTCAACAGCAAAAACACGACAATTTAAAAAAATGTAAAAATAATTGAAAAACATGCAATAATTGATATTTTCAGCGGTTCCTTAATTTAATTAAAAATAATAATTGTAATTGAAAATAATGGAGACCAATTTCAATTAATTTAATTTAATTGAAATTAAAAGCTGAGTCCATAATTTACTAATTGTAATTGAATTGAAATTCAAATTCCATTATTTTACATCACTAATCGGCATGCTGGTTTAATAATAGATAAAAAGCAATGGAACAAAATGTGGACAGCACTTGGTTACATAGATGGTAGAATCAAATCTGGGGTCAATCGGATCAACTTATGAAGCTTATGAAAGACCCAATTTTTATGAACCAAACAAAATAAGTATAACCTTGTAAATAAATACAAGCTTTCAAAATTGTATGAAAATTCGACAGCCAAACAAAGATGGTGTCAAAAGTAGTGGATATGGGCATCAGACAAGCTCATACTGTTCCTGCTGGCTACGTTAGACCAGGGACAGATATTTTTCCGAAAAATCCTCGGCCGGTTTTTTTCAGTTTTTTTTCAAAATCGCAAAAAAACTCCAGCTATAAAGTTCTGAGTACCCTAGCCAAGTTTTATGATTCCTAACGCTTTCTAGCGCCTTCCTGAGTCTTTTCAGACCAATGCAAATTTTCTTACAGCATTTACGCGTTTTTGTTTTAGATTGCCAAATTTGGTCTTTTCTGTTGTTTTTTCTAACAGTTTTGAGTCACTCTGCCCTATTATACATCGCAAAAGTCCATTTTTTAACTGAAAAATGACATAAATTAGCTATTTTAGATTGAGTTTTTTCAACGATTCATGTTTTTTTCGACCCTTAGGAAAAAACCGGTTTTTTCCAAAAAAAAACACCGGAAAAAACATACCTCACATCCCTGCGTTAGACTGCCTAGGTTTCAGTACTGTTGGCAAAATGTTGAATTTATGGAATACATATACATAATATGTATATGTATTTTTTCAAAAAATATGTACATAAAATACATATTATACATATTTTTTCAAAGCCAGGTTTTAAGTTGAAAAATGCTGCTAAAAGAGTTGTTTGTGACTGAAATTAGAAAGGGTCCACGCTTGGACCTGATTAGCATGAAATTGATTCAGTACGTCAGTCAAATTAGCAATAATTTCCACAATTAAGTTCTGTTAAAAATCCTCCACGTACAGTCAGTCTTTTTCTGTATGGGAGACCTGTGCAATGAACTTTGTTTTTGAAACCGCAATGGCCAATAATTTCGTCTAGGTCAACTAGCAAAAGAAAAGAGCATTTTTCTGCTGCCATTTATCCATTGAACTTGAAAATCTAAATGTTCCCTCATTAGAACTCCTTTTGGTCGCCTCGCACCACTTTCCACGGTGATGGTATTACTTCAATTACTACACCAAATCTGTGGTTTTTCTACCACTGGAGCAAATTCAGACATTGGCAGCCGGAAATTGAAGGGCGTGCTAGATTGTGCTTTTTGTCTTTGGTTTTGTCTTATTCTTAACATCTGCATTTTTCAACTATTGGCATATCCTAAGAAAATGTAATTTCATGCTGTGGATGGCAGGCTGAGACTTGAAAATGCAGCATTTCATCAGAAATTCAATATGTATTTTCAAATATGTATTTTAAATACATAGTGGCCTCAGAATACATATACATAAACATATTCTCTGAGGAATACATAAACATATACATATGCATATATGTATTCGAAAAATAATACATATTATGTATTTTTTACATATACATATACATATATGTATTCCACAGTAGGTTTCAGTAGGTCTTGTCCACTGCACTGGATAGTTCCCACGAAGCAGTATTTGTATTACAGGAGAATAGTGGATGACAAGCAGTGCCATTTAGGTAGCACGGACACCATTGAAGATTACCTACTATTACTGTCCACCTGCAAAACGAGTGTGGAGAATGCTGGAAGCACTCATTTATGACGAAGACCATCGCAGCTATACTCCTTTGATCTGATTACTGAGCTTTTTGGTCATCACTTACATGTAGATTCTGAGGTGTTGAGCTCAGTAGACATTTATACAAGGCAGTTTATCTACAACCTATCATCGGGCAGAAGCCCAGATCCCTTGCTGGTTTTGTGCTGAGCAAATTAGGAGCGGTAGTCAACAATGTCATAGTGAAAGGACATTTCGGTGAAGTTTGAAAGTTTATTGGCCACAGCAAAGCATACCGTACGTACATAGCAGGTGGGCTGAGCTGATTGACCGATTCTAACAGCACGTTCCAAAATTGTCACATCTCGTGCAAACACCGCTAATTGTTTTGGCTTTAGTCTCTATTCGTAACGACAGCGTCAGTTGGTCCAGTTAGATCTTTCAACCTGACCTTCAAGTGTGAAGTAAATGCTTAGGCTCCAGAGTTTAGACATAGAAATAAAATACAGGGTGTGCCAAAAAAAAACAACCCAGCAGATTTTTTGCTGTAGCAACCGCAAATCGCAACCGATTTGAATGAATCTTTTTTTAAATAAAAGATAAATAAATTCTTGAAAGACCGATGCATCGCTTATTAAGATAGCCTGCTTAGTTCCTGAGATATTTGCCCTCAAATTCAAAACAGAGATTTTGGCAGTGAACAGGAGTGATAAACACAACCCAGCAGATTTTTTACTTTTGCAACCATGAATCTGAACCGATTTGAATGAATCCTTTTTTGAATGAAAGATTGATAAATTCTTCAAAGATTGGTGCAATTATTAATGAGATTCACTGCTTAGTTCTTGAGATATTTGCCCTCAAAGTCGAAACAGATTTTGGCAAAGAACAAGAGCGATTCCGTTGCACTTCATAATAAAGCAGATTCCTACTGCTGGGGGTAATGATACTTTGGTGTTGAAGTGAACCGAGTTTCTGTGTCACCAGTAAAGCCTCCAATAGCCCTCAACAGTAGCAGGAATCCGTTTTATTACGAAGTGCAGCGGAAAAAGAAAAATTCCCTCTTGTTCACTGCCAAAATCACAGTTTTGATTTTGAGAGTGAATATCTCAGGAACTAAGCAGAGTACATTAATAAACGTTGCATCAATCTTTCAAGAATTTATTTATCTTTCATTTAAAAAAGGATTCATTCAAATCGGTTGAGATTTGCGGTTGCTACAGCGAAAAATCTGCTGGGTTGTTTTTTTTTGGCACACCCTGTATAATTAAGGAAAATAATTTTGAAGGCACATTCTGGGGCAATCGGTCGCTAATCGATGTTTATAGGAGGCAACACAGGCCGCCGACGCATAATCTGATGTAAAGCTGTAAGTAGACGACACTGCTCTGTGCAGTAATAAGCTGTATGTAGGGAGCAGTGGTTTGACCGAAAACTGGTTCCACTTCATTAAACATCTGCAGTCTGGGTGCTCTCCCATTAGTGAAGGAAAAAAATAGGCGCGTCGTCAGTGCCCAAAGAAAAGGAGACAGAAAAGAAAGAAACTAAAATGCGGAAGGAGGTAACAAAACCGTTAAACTACGGTTCCTGAATATATGTAGATGCATCAAGTTGGTACTTGCAAAATGCAAAATCATAGCCATTAAGCGAACAGAACAAGTTTAAGCGGTTTTGTTCGTCTACTCTAAGTTTCTGTTTGTTTGAGACTGACCACAGAAGTGGCAAAATGAAAAAACACATGCATGAAGAATATACTAATGCACAACACTCAGAGATTCGGCCAATACAAGCAGATCCGCCATATTTTGTGCTAAAATGTTTGCTTGAGTTGGTTTCTTCCCAAAATTTCGTAACTAATTCAGATTTAAGGTAAAGAGCATGTTTTAAATGCAAATCAGTATATCAAGGTGTCAGTCAGGTACAAACTAAGAAAAGAATCCTACTTTATTCCAATAATCTTGACAGCTTATTTATTTTAGGGCGGTGCGAACATTTACTTCAACAAAAAACACTCAAAATCACAGAATGAATAGCAGTTTAATAACAAATTAATTGTTCATGGTGACTGTGAAACGAATAAAATTGAACTAAATTCCTAAAATTGGTCTAAAAATTTGATATGAATCTGCTTGGTGTTTGTACCTAAAGTCTCGGCACCAAATGAAGGATTTATTGCGACTACACTAACAAACAAACGATGACAAGAGGTTAGACGAGTGGTGTATACAACGAAACTGTTTCAACACTTATAGTCAGTAAAGAACTCAGTAAATTACCGAGTACTGAACAGAGTTTACTGATTTTTTTTCTAATAGAGTAATTCAAAATTGAGACTCGGTATTCAGTAAGTAAAATTAAGAAAAATTTTTACTGGTAAGTAAAAGTACTTACTGTACTTCAAAATAATTAAGTACCGAGTACCGTATAGTGCTGTTTATAGTACCCCCTATTTATAGTACCCGGGGTACTATAAACGGCACTTCGTGCCATTTATTGTACCCGGGGTACTACAAATGGAGACAGATTTTTATTCTGAAATGAGCTGTTATAAATACAAAACGTGCGAAAAATACAGTATTTTTGGTGGTAAACTTTGTTTGTATGAAGAAAAACAGTAGATAATGCAATCATAGAGGTTCTGATATATGTACATAACCTATTTTTTACTTCAAATCGGTAATTTGAGCAAAGAACTTCACATACTATTGTTAGTTTCTTATAGAGCAGATTACGTAGGTGCCATATAAAGTACCCGGGTACTATAAATGGATTCAATTTTATTTTCGCAAAACCCTAAGTGCCATATATAGTACCCGGGTACTATAAACAGCACTATACGGTAAGTTTTACTCAGTAAATTTACTGGGAACAACACTGCCTTCAACCCCTCCTGACGGAAATCCCTTTACTCACGTCCACCGGGCCGGCCGGCACCTGTTACATGTATGGTTCGGCCACTGAACACCTGTCTACTCTCAACTTTGACATTTGGCCAGTTGAAACATACATGAAGCTTCGAGTGTCAATTGCACTTTCCGTACTTTAAATTTAACATACGACCGCTTTTCCCGTTTTGGGCATTATCGATCCCGCGCGAAAAGTTGAAGAAAAGTAGAAGAGTGGTAATA
>JASANB010007794.1:0-99780 GCA_030248155.1 Sabatieria punctata | reverse complement strand
CAGCTCCCAAACCTTTGGCTATGGCTAAAAAGAACCGGTCCAGAGAAGACGATCCGATTCAGGATGAAGAAGTCGTGCAGCTGACCAAACAGTACTGGCCCGAAATTCGAACCAAAGAAAGACACTATCGAACAGTAGATGTCTACAATTTTCGAACCACCTCCCTAACACCCGGTCTAATCTCTAAACTGTTGAATCGCGTCTACCAACGACAGAGTTCCTACGGAGGTCGCGGTCGAGTTTTCAAAGTCAACATTCGCGCCGGGATGATACTGTTCGATAGAGTCACGAACAACATTTACTTCTGCCACCCGGGAGCTAACACCGCTCTGCTGGATAGACCTATCATCATTCACAAACCTAACGACATCGATACCGCTGTGGAGAATATTTCTAGAAAGGATTTCCGAGAGCATCTGTTACAACAGGTTCCCAACTCGCGCTACGTCTACTTCCAATCTACTAGCGTTCAGTTCGTCGTGACACCATTGCAAAGTTTTCCATTGCGCGGAGCCTTGTCAGCCAACGATTTTCCCGATAGTCTAACCAAACGCAAAGACTTGTACTGTTTCGTCACCAGCAGTAATGGGAAGAACCTACTCAACGATGGTCTTTGTCTATTTCGCTGTTTGGCGGTGTTCCTGACCAAAAAACACCCGCAGAAGTGCGAATCAGAGGCTAAACGGTTGGTTCGCGTTTACTGTGAAAACCGACGTATTTCAACCACCAACTTCCGCGGAGTGTCTATCGGAGAACTGGAGCTGGTCGAAGATCTGTTCGGTTTGGGCATAAAAGTCTATACTATAGACCCCCGCGACGGAAAATACGCATTGACCCGACAACCTCAGTTGGGTAAAACGAAAGGGGTCTGTCAGGTGTTGGTGTTCAAGAATCGTCATTTTTGCCTGATCAAACCGGGAGAGGAAGACAAATTCTTGGGCGGATTTCAGTGTAACGAATGTACCAAGTTTTTCCGACGCAATCGCGATCGACTCTGGCACGAACAGCGGTGTAAAGGCGGTTCGCGAACCGTGGTCAAATCCGGTCAATACCGACGACAATCGAGCATCGCGGAAGAATTGGAAAAGGTCGGGGTGGCGGTAAACGATCCATCACACATTTTTCAACCATACTTCATCGTATTCGACGCAGAATCTAAAATGGAAAAGCTAGAGAACGCGTTTACCACAAAAACTGTCTACGAATATCAGCACAAACCACTGGTACTTTGCGCCGCAACCAACCTACCCAATGAACGGGTTAGACTTTTCATAAATCGGTCGGTGGGTGGAGAGGAAGAAGAAGAAGAAGGTAATCAGTATTTGAGAGAATTTTTTGAACAAGTGGAAGAATGGAGAATGAAATCGCGAGAGTTGAATTGTCAACGCGCCGGTTATTTGTTGACTACATTGGATGATATCGCGCACATGTTGCAAGGTGTGCAGTCGCAAGAACAGTACGTCGCGCGTGTGAAACGATTAAAGAAGAAGCTCGTCGGCTATTTGAGCCGTATAAACTTGATCTCTTTCAACGGTCGATCCTACGACATTCCGCTGATGCGCGATCATCTGCTACCGTTGTTGGAACGGTACAACTCCAATTTCGTCGCAATCGATGATAGCGATGACAGTGATGACGATGATGAATCGAAGGAAGATGAAGATCCAACCGCTTTGTGGACTCGAGACGATGGCATAAACTTCATCTTGAAACAGGGAGCCAGCAGATACGACGCGCTGCTGACCGATAAACTGCGCGTACTGGACGTTCTCAACTATATGGGTGGTCAATCGTTGAGTTTGCGAGATTTCGTGGCCAGCTTCTCCACAACAGCGAATAATGGAGCCAACGCTCAAATGGAAAAAATAGACAAGGCGTGGTTTCCTTACGAGGTGTTGAAACGGATCGACAATGTCGATGATCTGCGCAATTTTGGAATTCCTAACATAGAAGACTTTCTGAGCGATATGACCTCTAAGAACACGTTGGGCAACACCGATGAAGAAATAGAACACAACTATAGAGAATTTGTCAGACTCTGGATGGAGGCCGGTTGTCGCAGTTTGTACGATTGGTTGATGGAGTATGTGAAAATCGACTGTCTCTGTATGGTTCCGGCTTTGGAAACGTTGTTGCAAAAGTGGAGAGAGTACGGAGTGGACCTGTTCTCCAATCACTGCACCATACAATCTGCTATGGTCCCGGTGTTGTTGAAGTACGCTCCTCACAACGTTCACTTTATGGTACCGGACGAAGAAACTCTGCAACTGTTGAGAGAGAAGGGGATAACGGGAGGATTGGCCGAAATCTTTACCCGTCATCAAGAGGCGAACGTTACCTACATGAACCAGCGTACAACCGCTAAAACCGCGTTCGTGGAAAGCCTAGATGCTAACAGTCAGTATTTGGCGGCGTTGGCTTCGGAAATGCCCGTCGGTCCATACCTGGTTCGCAGAAAAGAAAGGATGTTCGCGCCGGAGCTCATGGGCGAAAAACGCGCTACTACGGCCATCCAATGGCTAGACTGGGAGGCGGAGCGCAGTGGTTGGTATATTAGACACAAGCTGAATGGAGGAGAGTCGGTGTTCTACCACGGTAGACAGATGCGTCCTGATGGTTACTCCGCCGAAATGGACACCATTTATGAGTACGATGGTTGTCATACACACGGTTGTACCAGTTCCGAATGTCCAGTGAGTCGGTTGAAGGATGAGGAGATCAGTCCTGTCACTGGTAAAACATATGGAGAAATGAAAGCTGAAACCGAGAAGAGAAATGAAGTCTGGGAGAGCAATCACAATCGTCTGGTGGTGATGAGAGAGTGCGATTTTAAACGATTGCTCGGCACTCACGTTCAACTGAAACAGTTCGTCCGAGATTGGATGTTAGGACCGCAACGGTTCGGTGCGAACACACGAACATTGTCAGAAATGGAGATAATCCGTCTGATTCAAAACGGAGGCGTTTTTGGATTCGCGCTGGTTGATGTAGAATGCGATCCAACGCATCCGAACTATGAAAAACTGAAACTCTTTCCACCGATCATTCGACACATCAACATAAACAGACGAATGGTACCCGACGAAATAGCCGAAATGGGCGAAGCCTACGGAATCGATATGGCTAAAAAACCGCGAAAAAACTTGGTAGCTTGTATGACTGGAAAAGAAGTGCTGATGTACACTCCGCTGTTGCGCTACATATGCCAGATCGGGGTGCGTATCGTGGCGGTGCACAGAGTGATCCAGTTTCAAGGCCATCACTTTCCATTCAAAGCGTTCGAAACGGAAATAGCGGAGATGAGACGGGAGGGCGATCGAGAAAAGAACACTATCGCGAGCAATATCGCAAAACATATGGGCGCTAGCGCGTGGGGAAAATTCGCTTACAACCCCGAAAAACGAAGCGAACATCGTATCGTCGACTCCGATCGGTTAGAACTGCTAGTAAATGGTCCGAACTACAAAAGCCATCTGGAGCTGGGAGAAGAGTTCGCCGAAGTGCAACTACGGCCGAAAGTGTACAAATTCGATATGCCTATTCAGATAGCCGTGGCCGTATTCGGAGCGGCGAAGCTTAACATCCTACGGTTTGTACACAGTTTTCTGCTCAAGTACTTCGACACAGACAAGCTAACGATCTGCGCCACCGACACCGACAGCGTTCTGGTGAGTTGGGCTAGCGAAGAGCCGGAACGCGATCTGGTACTTCCTCATCTGCGCCAACAATACGAACGAGAAAAGTATAAATTCGTGGTTGATGAGCGAACGGCGGAGGCGGAAGCCTACTCCAAACGCACTCCAGGTTTATTCAAAACTGAAAAGAAAGCGAAAGCTTTCATAGGTCTATCGGCTAAATGCTACATCATGGCCGATGAGACGGGAAATACGGTCAAGCACGCTGCCAAAGGCGTTTCGGTTAGAACGAACAAAAACATTCTGCGCTACGAAGTATTCAAACGAGCGCTCTACGAAGGCGAACCGGTCGAGTGTACAAACAGGTCTTTCCGTACCGCACCCATGAAAACTTCCGTCTTTACGACCACCAGTCGGCGCACGGGACTACAACCATTTTATGTTAAACGTAAACTGCTGCCGCCGGATTTTGTATTTAGCGAACCGTTAGATGAAGAGTTAGAATAAAAATGGTGTCATTCTTGTGAAAACATTATTCGACATTCATTTAACAGATCGTTTTCGTTCAACACTTCATCATAGTCGCTGGTTCGAATAGTTTGGTGCAATTCATTTTTCCACTCGGCGTCTTCATCCAACTTGGCGTAGCAATCGTTCGCACGAACAAATTCTATTCCTTCTTCAGCTTTTTTCAATTCCAGCACAACGATATCCCACCATCGTCTCATGACCAACCACTGTTCTTCCAATTCAGCCATTTTCAAACGAGATGTCGCTCCGCATCGTTCAAAGGCTTGAGCCATAGTGGTGGGACAGTCGCATCGGCGCAGTAGTTTATAGTCTCGCCTATACTCTTCCTCCCATCGATCGGGTACGGATAGGTTACAACTGAGGCAGAGTGAGCCCGTGATCGATTTCAACACATTGCGCAATCGATCTACGTAGAGAATTAGAAAAAGTCTGCGAAACATCTTTTCCTGCGACACCGTCAATGACGTCATCATGTCGACTATACATTAGACAACCCCCTTCTGCAAATGAACCTTTTTATACACTGAACGCCGCTGCATTGACTAGTCAGTTTTTAAATCATTTCGTTATACCGGCAGCAGAAAGCCAGAACCAGCAGAGAACAGAGTATAAAATGTACAGTACGTATTGAAACGAGATGTGGAGTCTTTACTAGTAGTCTTGCAGAACACAAATTATCAAACTCTTCAGTACATAGTGATTATGTATGTATCGGTACGGAAACCTTCCGCGCGATGCGTACTGTGCGCCGAAAATATAATAATCGGTGTTCTTTGTTAGAAACAAAATTATAGTCCACCACCGCCGAAGGGATGTGATTAATGCGTTTTGCTAAAATCGATGATGAGTCTATAATGCGTTTTTCATCAAAAACCTGGGTCATAATAATTATAGTCCGCGGGCGAATGAGTGTGATTAATGCGTTTTGCTAAAATCGGTGATGGGTCTATAATGCGTTTTTCATCAAAAACCTGGGTCATAATAATTATAGTCCGCCGTGGAAGGGTTGTGATTAATGCGTTTTGCTAAAATCGGCGATGGGTCTATAATGTGTTTTTCATCAAAAATCTGGGTCGTCGTAATACTTTTCACTTTATTGTTAAGCGTCTAGTAGTAGGACGGCTCGGCTTTTAAAACTGTACAACCGGTAGCGCGGTCCCCCCCACCCCCTTTTTTTTTTCTAACCGAAATAGAGTTTTTAGTCTTTGTAGCGCTTTGCTTTTGACCATTGTTTTAGAATTTGTGTGATAAACCAACAGCTTTGCTAGGCAGTCGTTCGTTCCCTAGCTTCCTCGCCACCCCCGTCTGAAAAAGAAAAATGCCCATCCGCACAAGTGGATACGCTGTGGCCATTGGTTTGGCCTATCCATATTTCCTTGAGAACTTTGAAGTGGCCTCCTACCAACAGGCCTTGGAGCAGTGGGGAGCGCAAGTCTGGGATCCCATGTCGCCGGAGGCGCGCCAGACATTCAAAGCGTTGGCCGAAGAACTGCGCGCCTCCGGCTACCGACAGATCACCGGAGTGCAGGAACTTCGAGAAAGGGTAGAGGCAGTGACCACGCCCACCGGTTTATTGGCGATGATGCCATTCCAGATAAATATTTAGGCGATATTTTTAACTGTTACTGATGTTTATTAGTTTATTGTGTTAATATAGTTGAAACTCGTTGAAATTGTTGAAAGAAAAAGCATATATTACATTTAACTCATCAAACATGCATAACGATCAGGTCGCGAAACGGTGGCGCGAACTCTCCGATTCTATAATAATTTTCGTTTTTTTTCGGCAGAGACATTGTAGCTGTTCGACCGAGAGGGGCGGTTCAAGTGCTACCTCAGTTTGGACGCTCCTGGGGCGCACTTCGTTTCTGATCTCTGCCTAACGGACGATGGGCATTTAATGGTCAGTCTTCGGAAGGACCATCTGGTAGTGGTCTACAAACTGCAACCGGGTTCACGACGGGTGGAACTAGAGTAGTGTATAGTAGTAGTGTTTTAGTAATGTGCGTTTTATGCTAATAAACAGCAATGACATAAAGAAGGGCTTTTGGGCTATGTTCAAAGACATATTGCATCGGTTGGTCGGAGGGCAGAATTGTAGCGCACTGAAAAGTTTATCTCAATCATCATCTACCCCGACGCCTGACTATTACACCGGCGGACGCAGCAGCAGCAGAAAATCCAGTCTGACCGTTGGTCGGTCGCAGCGGGAAAAATTGAGTGGACGAATTTTTAAACTCGTTCGACGACGGCTGTCATGTACGTACATGGACTGGGCGGCGGAGAGCGACATTTTATTCACGTTGCGTCAGACCGGTTGGCCGACAGCCGACCTACATAGAACGGATAGGTGAAAAGTTTAATTGTGCGCGCGACGCACATTTCAGTCGCATAAACTAGTATCTGGCGGTCGGTTTTGTAGTGCGTTGTTGATTTTAAACGTTAATCTACTATCATTACCCAGTTGTTGACTAAATTTCAATCCCGGACAGCTGTTTTACAAATAAATCGGCTTTGGTCTCATACTAGTACGAGTAGTATAGTAGGTGATACACTAGACCCTGTCTTGGACGTATCATACTAGTCCAAGATAGGGTCTAGGGTGTCACCTACTATACTACTGTTGGTCGTCGGCACAAAGCCCAACCCAGGCCACCGAAAGCTGGTTACAGTGAGTAGGTAAATGGAAACCGACTGGATCTGCCTAAGCACCGAAAGCCGCTCCCCAAAGCATGCTTGTGTTTGTGTCGGAGGAAAAGAAGATCAACGACGACGTCAGGAGCTGTCTGAGAATATGGCCGGGCGGCCATTGGGAGCTGACAGCACCATGACGTCACCAGGCCAGGCACTCTCTAGTGACTGGACTGGCACCCAACAGCATGGCTAGGAGTGGCTTGACAGTGAAAGAAGGGCACAACGTTCGAGATAACGATATCAGAGGTCGCGAAATGGACCGCGCAGGTCGGATCGTAGGGCTGTACATCGTACGCCCCCCACATCGGATCGATATGGGTCCCGCTGGGTCTCGGCACCAAATGAAGAGAGTTTTTCTGGTTAGAAGAAGCTTAGTTAGAAGTTAGAAGGGTGGGTGAAATACATACATACACATATCCGGTTGGCGCAGACCATACTCCAATTGGAGTACTTCTGCGGCGGTTCCGGATTTGTGAATTTTGAAATAATTTTCGGAACCGCCGCTTCGCCTCGGGGTGTGGGACTGAATTTCGAATGTCTAAATTCAACTCCTCCCATTTTGGCTGGCTGCCAACTTTTAACGAAACCTATCCAAAAGTGGAACGCAGATGGTTCCAGAAATCAGCATTCGTTCAGTAAGCCAACCTAATCGCGTTCTCAGCAAAAAACCCTTTCCGATAGGGCAGATAAAACAAGAAAGCCAAGCACAGAAGCCAAATTCTAACTCCGCCCATGACGGCGGGCCGCTAGCGCTACTTCGTAAATTTTATGAAATCAATTTTCGGCAATGCCGCTCACTTTACGAATTTTGGCGGCGGTTCCGCATTTGCGAAGAATTTCGTCTGGCGCAAGGAGATATCTTTCAGTACTTAAATAGTTTTTGCCTGAAAGAGCAGAATTTGAAGTCAGATAAGCCATCTATTTTGTTTTCGTCTGACCATCTCCCAGAAGTCCACGAATGGACCAAATTACCGTCCACCTATTCTGAACACACACATTCAAGATTTTTATTGGACTGAACTTTTACTCTACATTCAATGACCGGTTGGGTGGAAATTCCTCCGAAAAAAGTTCCTCCGGTGGACATTCCTCCGGTTGAAATTCCTCCGTTTTTGATTCCCCCAAAAATAATTCCTCCGTTTCAGATTCCTCCTGGTGGAAATTCCTCCATTTTAAATTCCTCCTTGTGGAAATTCCTCCGTTTTAAATTCTCCCTTCTAAAATTCCTCCGTTAAAAATTCCTCCGTTTTAAATTCCTCCTGGTGGAAATTCCTCCGTTTTAAATCCCCCCTTCTGAAATTCCTCCACTAAAAATTCCTCCACTTTAAATTCCTCTGAAATTTTCCATCCTTTCAACTTAATTAAGTCCCTCTCCAAGGTTCCAAGCTAATGCCTTGTTTATACAGTGTGCCATTACCAGTTTACGTACACACAGTCTTTATGTTTTGTATTACAGATACAGACACAATAGATGGGCACATAAATTTTTTGAATACCTACCAATGCCGAACCGATTTCTGAAAACCCCACACCCAAACAACGGTAGCGGGAGCCTTTCCCCTAGTCCGTCTACCGGAAGCGAGTTTAAAATTGCCCCCGAACAATATAAGAGCGTGCTCCGCGCGCACAGAAATTAGGCCGGCCGGTGTCCATGAGATGGTTCAATACCTACTGTAGGTTCTGTAGGGCTAACTAAATTTAATCGTACAAATATAATAATTCACTGAGTAACCTACACTATCTCAGAGAGTGACATTTTTACAGCGTAACTGTCAAAACAAGAACTAGGCTTGATGTAAGGCTTGCCTTGCACCAAACGTCCTTGACCAACTTTTGTGCTTGACTCTTGGCTTTCACTCCAGGCAAATCGGACAGGCAGCTGGGCGTTCCGCCTTCGGTCCAAACGCGCCCTCTGCACCGGTTTGTGGACGCGCAGGTCCAGATGATGCGATTGGCAGCGGGATTCAGTTTCTTTATAGTGTATCGGTAACCCCGGCAGGTCAGGCGAGGCTTTCCTCTTTCTGAGCCTGCCGCATTACAGTCGAATTAGAAAACCCGCTCTGCCATCGCAATATTATGCCAACAGGCGTGTACGAGATCCAAAAAAGCTCATTAACAAAGAATCTGCATGTTGGCCCGTTCCTGTTGTCCGCCCTAGGCGATAATTGAAACAATTACTGACTGACAGGCAATAAACACGCTATTATGGAGAGTAACAGTCAACTAACATGTCAATCAAAGACCAAAGACGGTACAGATCAAGTGCAATACTAAGCAAAATGATACAGAAAAGGCCTCAGAATATGAACTCAGAATTTCCAGAGGAATTTAAAACGGAGGAATTTCCGTCAGGAGGAATTCAAAACGGGGGAATTTAAAACGGAGGAATTTTATGCGGAGGAATTTAAAACGGAGGAATTTCAGAAGGGGGAATTTTAAACGGAGGAATTTCCACCAGGAGGAATTCAAAACGGAGGAATTTCCACCAGGAGGAATTTCCACACGGAGGAATATCAACCAGAGGAGTTCCGGCCGGAGGAATTTCCACCGGAGGAGTGTCTATCGGAGGAATTTCCACTACGCCTCAATGACCATTAGATGTTTTCAAAAAAAACAACGAAATTGCATACAATACGTACATTTCCAACAGCGAACGAAATAATATCACACATAAGACACCGGCCTTTCGTTAACCGGAGTTCCATAGGGCGGCGGATCACCTCGAGGTCTCACCCCGACACTGCTGTAAGCAGTTACTGTAGTGGCTCTGTCAAATCCGGGCTCGGCCGGTCGGCGAGCTCTGTTTCTCTGAGGCACACTGTACTGTCGCCTGATACTGCTGGCTATTGTAGAAGCTCCTTCCTCCTCCTCCTCTGAGTCACTCTCAGGCGGCAGAGGCATCGGTCTTCTATAAAATGGCTCCGGTGTCGGGTCCAAAGGTTCCACACGCAGTTCTTGTGGTTCATTTCTCGAGGGCTGCTCGTATAAAGCGATGTCATTACTGGTTTTTGTGCCATTTCTTGTTGGGTAAACAGCGTTACTGTTTCGGTAGTTCAGTCGATTTGATGGATGGTATGGGTAACTGTACCGTTTGGACCGTCTGAAAATAGTAGGAAACTTTGTTCATTTTTAAGTTAAAACTTATTACTATGGTAATTTGATTTTGATGCGTATAAGGATTGAGTTGAAAGACAAACAAGCACGCGAAAATAGAAAACGTTTACTGACAACCAGAAAAGCACACAAAATGTTTCGTATATCAATTTTGAATGAGTTTCTTCGCGCTTGTTTGTGATTCGCACCAACCAATACATCTCAATAGTCGCATTTCATGAAAAAAAACAAAATTAGGCTTCATCTATCAACTGTGAAGCTAAAGGTTGTGAAGAACTTTTTAAACACTGCTAAAGAGTAATGTATACCACAAGCGCGGATAGTTTTGAATCTCTGAAAAAGAATGGAGTGTCTTAAACCGAAAACGTGCTTCTGGGTTACGGCAATTTGTTGATCGAGTTTTGTCAACGGTTTTAGCGCAAACAAAGACATGCGTGCTCCCCACTATAAACGCTTTAGTACCTGTAATAGTGGCAACAGCAGCAAATGAGAACAATTATCAGAATCAAGCAGGCTAGGCCGAACGCACTCGCGCCAATCATCGACCAGAAATATATCACTTCGTTCTGAAAGTCAAAAGTATAGAAATCACCAAACAACAGGCCAAATAATGAGAGTGTTTTAGCAAATAAAATCAAAGCTAACCAAATAACAGGGTTTTAGCATTGGTTAGAAAACTTAGAGATAGTTTCTAAGTATATTAGAAACCCTAAACAGGGCTTAAGAACTTCATTCAAATCACCAATTAAGCTTTTTCAGTAATTTTATAACTTTAAACAGGGTTTTGCGTCTGTTTTACAATACAAAATTGGGTTTTCCGGACTATTTTTTAGTTACAAAACGCATCTAAACACTTTTAAATCGTTTTTATAACATTTGTTGTAGTGATGTAAAAAATGAATTTAATTGTAATTGAATTCGCATAATTGACCCGTTTTTAATTTCAATTCAATTAATTTAATTTAATTGAAATTCAAAAGTTGTGCCATAATTTAATTGTAATTTAATTGAAATTCGCTTGGAATTTCAATTATATTTTCAATTATTTCCTGTGGTGAATGTAAGGAAATGTGTAAGTGTTAGAGGCGCTAAGGACTTCAAATATAAACCTATTTAGGGTTTGCCACCTCTTTATACTGACCTCACTATGTTTTATAATATTTTATGATCTGCTTTTTGTTTCGTAGTTCATAAAAGCCAAAACAGTGATTTTTGGATGTATGGTGGGTTGACTGACACCCCCTTTTTGGCAAAGGTACCTAGGAAGTGATGTTGCTCAAAAATGCTGGAAACCTTTAGATTATGCACTGATATATGGTAATAATGAACTAACTGTAAATTTCCCCCAGAATGCCATTTTATGCGTTTTTAAAAGGCAACAATTTAAAATTTTCTCGCCTGGTTGGACAGCAGGCTAACCAGGTGTCTCTAAGCTTTTACATGGACATTTTTCTAAGTCCTGAGTCACTGTCACTGTTTTTTAACGGAAAAATTACAATAATTTTCAAAAAATTGAAAAATTAATTGAAAAAAATTGCATAATTGAAATTTTCCGAGGTTCCATAATTTAATTGAAAATATAATTGTAATTGAAAATAATGGAAAACTGTTTCAATTAATTTAATTTAATTTAATTGAAATTAAAAACTGAGCCCATAATTTAATTGTAATTGAATTGAAATTCAAATTCCATAATTTTACATCACTAATTTGTTGTTTCATTTCCTTCAACCGGAAAAGGGTTTTTAATACAGTTTTATGCAAAAACAGGGTTTTCAACGCTTTTCCGGTCCAAATAGGGTTTTAAAGCCCAAGAATCCCAAAAAACGTCGACAAAACCCGCTTTTTACCCGAGAAAAGGTCAGCAAAACCCACCTTGGACCCAAAAAAGGTCGCAAAACCCACTTTGGAGTTGGTCCCAAAACCATATTTGTGATTTGAAAAAGATCACCCCACGGAAAACCCAACGACATGCATGGGTCGACGATTTTATGGTGTCGGAAAAGAGCCGCCTATGCACTCACATGCTTGCAAGTGTCGCAATCGCTAGAGTTGGTGCTAGTGCAAGTGATTGCAAGTGAAGTGGTAGAGGGAGCCTTTGTGCTGCTGCCACCTACCTTTGTTGTGCTTGTCTCCGTTCCCGTGCCTATTGTGTCGCAATTGTTACCTGAAAACTCTCGGTACACACTGGTACACAAGTTCGCTAAACCTGTATATCCTGCACAGCAGTCTTTTTCGCCGTTTATTCCACAGCTGTAGCAAATTGGGCTTGTGTTGACAGGTTCACAGACGGTTGCGCAGTTTAGGCCGTAAAGTGAGGTGTTTGTGCAGGAATACAGGACGTTGTAGGTGATTCTGCAAAAAAAATTATTCCATGCGAAGACTCAATTTTCAAAAATGCACGTACTGAAGTCCAACTTTGCTTCCAGTTGGAATGCAGTTGAATATCTGACGAATGTTCTTCACCGATTTATCAGTGCTAATCATAAGACTGTTGCATATTGATTTTGTTTCAATTCTTCCAGACTGACTATTAACATATTGAGCTTCTACACTGGTTTTCGCGAATACGAAACTCTAAAATTGAAAAAAATACATGCACGAACATGTCTACAAAATATAGAAACTAGATCAAACCGGCTTTTTTGTATCGATTTCCTGTTCCCACACGATGTCTTGATAGGACAAAGTGGCATCCTTGATTGCAATGGTTTTTTCTGGTTCGGTGTCTAGGCTAAAACTGTTCATTTATTATTTACTGACTGAAGGTGTAAAAGTAATTCAACTTGGCCGTGAAGAAGTGTATCTTGATGATCAGTGAAATTGTGGTCTTCTCTGTAGTAATTAACGATGCGAAACTGCCTCCACCGGTAACATTGGTTTGAGTTAGATTCAGGGAAAGCTTGCCTGAACTTTCAGACCATACCTCCTAAAATAGCCGCAAATTTGTGTGACCACACGTAACGAACGAACACGTTTAAGCAGAAAAAACTTGAGCTCGCAGTGTGTTGCCGCGTTTGTGTTTTTGTTCTTCAGTAGTCTACCCTTGATCGGAATAAAAAGATTATACATTAAAATTGTAGATTTCTGTAAAATTTTATGCTCAGACTCCCCTGTTAAATGCGTTTCTGAAAACTAATTTTTGCAACATTTTCTCTCCCTGCAACCAGGCCTCTTCAAAATTTTGTACCACCTTTCAAAATCGATCTAACGCCTCTTAAATCTTGTTCTGTGTTTATTTTCACGCATACTAACACAAACCTGTTCAAGCTATAAAGCGAAGAGGGAAAAAGAGGTTAGAATATACAGTCTAGAGTCCGCCTAACCTGCGAATTTCTGCGGAGCTTCGTGAAAATATTCATACCTGACAAGCGAAGAGCAACAAAAGTGAGAAAGAGTGAAGAAAAAGGCTTAAACTATCCATGGAAGGGCGGCACAGGCTTTACTACTACATGTATAGTTAGGTACACAACATCGCCTAGCACCAATGTCACTTTTAATAGTTGGTGTTTGCAGCGCAAAGCAGTAACTGAAGCTTCGCTGATAACAGTCAAAACTTTTATCAAACCAACGGCGCCCACTGGTGATTCAACAGTCAAGCATCACAGTTTGACGTCACAGAAAGATTCAGTGACACTGAAAAGACATTCGGTTACCACATAAACAAAATGCGTTGTACGTACAGTACTCGAACGTGCATTATGATTCCGGTAACTCCTTGATTGGGCGTCTAAAAGCAAATATGTAAAATAGAACGTGTTTGTAAAATACGTCTTCAGCTTGTTCTTTTGCATTTTTTATGTTCGCTCACTTCAATGTGATCAAACTTTTCGGCCGAAAAAGTAAAGTAGACATTGACGTTAAGTGGCGCTGCCACTCTTAACTTCATTTTTGTGCGGTAGTTCAAAATCTGTGGGTATCCAAGGGGGTGTAGGGTGGGTACATCCCCTTTGCGGTGGAGGTACGTAGGAAGAGAAAGTCTGTCAAGAATAGAGAAACTAATGAATTATGTATTAAAACTGTCTACTTTGTGCTCAGAATGCCTTAAATGCGTTTTTGAAAGCTAAATTTTCAAAACTTTCTCGGCCTGGTGGGGGGGGGGCAGAAGCCCAACCAGGCCACTTTATACCACAAAACCCTAAATTTGTTGTTACTTTTAAGCTCGGAATGCCTTTTACAGTCAGGCACTTAACGCCGTTTATGGAACCGGCAGCCATGGCCATGGGTAGGGGTACCATATATGGTACCAGTACCAATGGGAAGGCAGGGGCGCCATATATGGTGAAGGTACGTGGCATAAAATTTTACACCCCCTTTCCGAAATCCTGGATATGTGCCACTGCTCGAAATGTATTTCTTAAATTGATTATGCTCTCTTGACAAACACTACAAGTGTAATGTACCAAAATTTTTGAGCCACAAACGTGGTGCGGCAGCTTTAATCGATTCCCATTTCTTGCCATCAATGGCTTTCAGTGGCTTGGGCTTTATGTCGAGTTGTCGACTACCTCCAGTGGCTTCGACCGGTTTCGAACTCAAAAACAACCAGCTTCGCAGATGCCGGGGCCGCCGTCAGACTCGAGATAATAAACTACAGTTGGCCAAAGACAGGACGTGACGCGACGAGACGCAAGCTCACGACAGATACCTAGCAGAAATGAGCCAAATGAAAAACTTGTAATATAAAAAATAGATCGAATCGAATATTAAAGAAAATAATCAAGAAGACCAACTGCCTCTTAGAATTTGCACGTACAGTTTGCGGTGGGATGAAGAGCGCGACTTTTGAACAACCACTGCCTTCACATGACTGCCACCAACAACTCTTGAGTGGGGTTCTGTAGTTTCACACGATACCAAATATGCCTTCCGTTTCAAGTGACCTTTCACTGCACACCCTATTATATCTAGCGCCTAAGTGTAAAACTACGTGTAGTGATTAGTCCACCTAATTTCTCTTGCCTCTTTTCTATCGTAGAACTCTCTCCAAGCTCTCTGAATCTTCTTAGCAGCGTGATCTCTTCTAAACTGTTCGATTCGGGAGTTGACCGATCCTTTCTTAACAGATCGAGTGCGACTAATCCGTTCCCTAAATAAATAAATAAATCTCACTATACTACAACAGACTGACACTAACGCCGTTCACTGGTACGTAGGCTAGTGGCACCATATATGGCACCCCTACCCATGGCCATGGGTGACCGTCAACGCTAATCGTTCGCATGGGTCATTAATCTAGTCAGCGGTAGGACACTGAAAAGTACCATGTGTACGCGTCTTATCGTGTTGTACTCTGTACAATAAATTTAAACAAACAAACCGCACCATATATGGTGCCACTAGCCTAGGTGCCGGTACCATAAACGGCGTTAAGTGCCTGTCTGTACTATCTAATGAAATACTGAAGCAAAAAATTACCTACTTGGTAGAAATGGCAGGCAGTTTCCGGCATGAACAGCGCTCGAGTCGCAATTTTTTCAACCGGTTTTCCGACTCTTTCAGCCGCTTTCTCAGAGTCAAATTTTCTAGGCTAATACCAAAAGTCTAGGCTCTTACGCCTGCATAAAAGAAATTCTTTTCTTACTTTTTGAATTCAACTGCTTTCTCCAAATTGTGTACGTATTGCGAGAGTCTTCTGACAGAGATTTGCAGTCTGTTGCGTTCTTGGTTGAGTCGAACTATTTCTGTGGTTTGAACTGAATCTAAATTGTGATTGTTACGACGCAACCCAGCTACACACTGGCAAAAACCAAGCAAGTACAAAATTCGACAATATTCGGAATCACCCAAGCGTCGTTCTTGAATCGGGGCTACATATGTGCCTGACGATCATCTGTAATCGAGATAGGAGAGGAGGTAGGATCACCATCAGAGAAGCTGTTTGGACATCCACAGACTGGAGGAGAAACCAAGAATGTGGACTCCACAGTCAGTCCGGCCAAAGGGATCTGGAGTGATGTCGAAACAGACTGCTTCACTGGGGCACAACTGTGGAGCCGACTGAGAGGAATGAGGTGAAAGGAGCAAAGAAGCGTGAACGAAGTAATCTCGGTTTGTTACCGAAGCGCGTGAAGAAACCATAGACTTAGGCCGGATTGAACCATCTGACTGCGCCCAAAACTGGGGAAGCGACTGGAGAATGGCGACGATTGGTGAATTGCGAACTTGGATTGGGAGAACGTGGTGACTTGAGCACAATGCGACGAATGGCCGGTTGAACTGGAGACGCATGAGTAGCCTTGCCATGAGCAGACTTGGTAGGGGAGACGGGTTGTGAACAGCACTGGTGACACAGTGACATCTGGGAGGGGAACTGTTGGACAAGCCTGGCTTCGGAACTGAAAGAGAGAGACAAATGATGATTGAGAGTATTGTTGATTGCCTGCTCGGTGTTGTAATACTTGACATCTTCTGTAGTAACCAAGTAGATGTCATGAGGCTGGGCGGGATCGGAGAGGTGGTGAATCATGTGCTTCTTGATCCAGTAAGGGAGGAGGTTGATGAACGCGGCTGCAGCGATACTCGCCGCAGAAGGAAGATGGGCCAGTTGACTTAAAGTGATTGGCGAGCTTGACCACATCTGGATTGGGCGGCTGTTGAAGTAAGGTGAGAGCAACTTGGATGGGGACTCAGCCAGTTGTAGGAGAGGTTCGAGTTGAGAAAGTGCGGCGTCAAGAGTTGTAGTCTGAGCATCCGAAAGTGAATGGAACTGTTGTCGAGCAGGAGTATCGAGGGCATCTTCCAACACTCTACACCATGGGAGACCAGATCATTGCATGAAGTGATGGACTTCCTCTGACCATGTAGTGAAGGTGATGACGTTGCAGGTGTGGTTGGAGCGGTTGGTGGTTGGACGCGGCAGATTGACAGTATGGGATGTGCAGACAGGCGCTCTTGGAGAGTGGTCAGAAGTGGCTGGTGAGCTGCCATGAATTGATGCATCAGTTGGCGTTGCTGTTCTTGCTGTTGTAGAACTACTTGTTGTTGGTTGTTGGATGAGAGTGTCGGCAAGGTTGTGTAGGTGGCAAGCGGAAGGGAGAGGTGTCGATTGAGCGGGTGAGACATCTGGAGCATCTCAGAGGTGTGTCGAAGAATGAGGTGAAGAGCGGGAAGAAGCGATAGAAGTGGGCTTGGACTTGGGCTTGATCTTGCGACGAGTAGAACTCTTTGGCGACAGAGTGAGACGCGTGGTTTTGGCTTTGGCCTTTGGCATGGTGTGGTGGGCAACAAAACAACACAACAAAAGTTTTGGTCTCGGCACCAATGAAGAGAATTTACTGCTAGAGCACACTTACTAACAAAACAATGACAATGGGAATGAAGAGGCTGAGTATAAATATCTTTCAGTACATACGAACTATAGTTGGTAGGTATAGTTGAACCAGGGTTTTTACCTGAAAATTGTGAAACTGAATCCGTACATACTTGAAAATAAACGTACTTAACTGACACCTACTAAAAAACAGGTTGGTACCTACTTCACAGGATTTTTCTGTGCGTGACAGCGTGAGAGAAACGTTCTAAGCTGCGCGGAATAAGAATAATGACGGTTCTGCTTGGCTGGCTGGTGTTTGCATAGTTTTTCCTTTCGACAGCACTTGCGAGACAAAAGGTAAAGTTTTATAATTGAATGATAAAAGGTTTAGGACCGGACTGGATTAAAATTTTATATTGTGATCTGCATCGGATCACACTCAATATTCAGTAAACCGGATCTGGATCAGATATCAGTCATAAATAAAATACTATCTGGTCTATCGGAGCGAGCAGTCCACAAGTAAGGGCACTTAACCTGGCAGCTTACTTAAGAGTCACTGAGTATTCCGACCCAAACTTGAAAATTCAGAGATGAAGGCTGATACAGATAAATTTAATTAAAAATATAATAAAATAGAAAATAGGCTTGTAAAACAATTTATTCTTCTAAATGTAACATCAGTAACGATATCAATTTTCTTAAAACAACCGAAAATTTGCCAATAATGTTGAATTTTTGTGATTAGTATCCAGCAAATAATTAAGTATCCTGTATCTCAATATTCGGATCCGGCACAAGATCGGATACTTGTGATATCTGACCCAGATCAGATGCAGATACCCAGTATGGCCCTAAAATTGTTACTGATAAATGAATAACAATAATTAAACAACACAGCCTATGTAATTGATCATCTCATCACGCAGCCCACAGTAAGAGTAGCTGAGCAAGAAGCACAAACAAAGTTGTAATCAGTCAGAGTCAGCTTATAGCGGATTCGTTTCTCCTGGCATTTCAGATCCCAGAAATTTGTTGTACTTGTAACTCCTCTCTATAGAACATATAAATAACAAGAAAAAAAGATAAAAGGTAAAAAAGGCAAAGGGCACAAAATGTTAACCAAAGCTGGGAGAAGCAGGTTTCCCGCAGCAAAAGACGGAAATTAATTTAATTTAAGAGGATTCAATGTCTCGTAATGGAATCTCCCTACTTTGGTCAGGGTCAGATCACAGATTTCGATATTTCTATGATACTTCAATAGTAATTGATGAAAAACCTTGATGTGCCAAGTATGAGCCCGATCGGCCCGCATGGGCCTGCTGGTCACCACCCTGAAGTGACCGGTCCAGAGCGAAATTTCAACATTTCGGCTCTTTCATTCAAGCTTTAGAGCTACAGTGGCCGTGGACCCGTCAAAATATCCAAAATGAGCCGAGCATTACGAATCATATAGCTATAAAGCGGTTTGCTGTCTCAGCACCGCACTTTTGGCTCAAAAACCCTGTTGAACAGAGAATTTTTGCCATACCCACTGACATGTTTGACCAAATTGTAGTACATTAGGATTTTATATATGTCGTCGCATAGTAAATGCGCAACACGCATGCAAAAAACCAGGGAAGTCGAAGTGCACCACAGGGTCGAAACTGACCCTGAAAGTCCAGCTGAACATATTTTTTATGTTGAAATTGCCTGAAACATTGCCTCTTGGGTAAATCTATGCTGTTGATTTTATGAATTTGATACTCGTTTTTGATATGTACGAGTCTGTAGAGCCTGTACGTACATGCCCCGTTTTGTTTGTTAGGTCGGCCGGCCCTGTCAGTGTTATTGATCGCATCAGGTGATGTGTGCAACACACGGCCAAACGCAAGGCCAGCTCCGTGTTTAACTACTCACTTTCTCTCCCCGGGCACTTGCCTTGCCGTTGGCTCTTGTTTGCTCTCTTGCACCTAGTGTGTGTGTTGGCCAGTATTTACTGCGAGCTGGCATTGTTGAAGGTTCGTTTGTGCCCTGGCATAAAAGGTCCTAGTTGCTGCGTCGGCTGCGTGCACCGGGACAATTGGTAGGAAGAACTGCGCGACAGGAACAACGGCATAGGATGCGAACGGCCACATGACCAGAAACACAGATGAATTAGTGGCGGCGACTGCAATTCGAAGCCCAGCCGGACTGCCACCACCACCAACAAGAGAGCCTCCACCGCCACCAACGAGTGAGTCGTTTACTACAAAACGTGTTGCATTGAGGGTGAACAAGCGTGCGTTTCGTTTCGCTCGAGAGGGTGGAGCAGCGTGCGTCTCATTTCGCCCCGGAGGGTGAATAATCGTGCGTTTCGTTTCGCCCAGGAGGGTTAATAATCGTGCGTCTCGTTTCGCCCCGGAGTGTGAATAATCATACGTCTCGCTTCGCCCCAGAGGGTGAATTATTGTGTGTCTTGTTTGCCACTGACTGAGGGAGCCTAATCCTGCATCTCGTGTCACCCAGGCGGGTGCGGATTCGTGCATCTCGTTTTGCCACTGAGGGAGGATAATCGTGCATCTCGTTTGCTACTGACGGTGTAGCCTTGTGCCCAGTTGCTATACTGATGGCACAACCAGCACCAAGCAAGCTGTACCTCCCAGCGCCAGACCGCTATTGGGCACAACCGGGTGAGTCGCCTGTGTTGATTTGGCCTTTGTGGGAGCGGCTTTTTACATCTTTCGTTAGAGGTGTTGACGCCACACGCCCTGCTGATGGCAAGCTCACTGATCAGGAAAAGAAGGAGTTTCTGATATCCTACATTGGAGCAGCAGCGCTGTCGCAACTCGCTAGCCAGAGGGAATTTAGCAATCCTGCTACTCCCTATGCAGAACTGCTCGCGGCTGCCAGACATGTGTTTCACCACCCTGCCAATGTGGTCAGAGCTCACATCGACTTTCTGCAACGATCACAACATTCAGTTGAACCTGATGCTGACTACCTCAGGGAACTGTGACTGCTGATACAAGAGTGCACTTTCCTGGTCAACGAAGGTGTGATCGATCAGGTAGACCTGATGGAGTACCTGCTGGCCATAAAGTTGGTCAAGGGGAGGAGTTGTCGCGGAACGCAGGAGAAGTTGGTGGCCCAGAGAGACGTCAACTTGGAGAGATTCGCTGAGATCGCGCAAGCAGATGAGATGGCGCGCCTCGTTGCTGCCAAGCTGATGGGAGGTCGACATGAGCAGATCGGCGCGGCCAGTCAGGAGAGGGAGTCAGACGCAGAGGGAGTCTGCGCAGCCTGTGGCAGACACGGTCACAGAGAAAACAGCAAGTTGTGCAGGGCGAGGGGACGGGAGTGCCGCAACTGCCAGAGAGTCAGCCACTTCGCTAAGATGGGCAGACCTGGCCCACCCAACCAGTTGAGAAGTCGTGGGAGCCAAGGTAGGCCAGAGGGGGATCGAGGAAGAGCGCCAACCAGTGGAGCGCTGCCATCCGCCCTGAGAGCCAGACTGGTGAACCACTGCAGCGATTCAGATGGACAGAAGACTGGCCTTTTAAGAAGAAAAGGGTGTTGATATGTATGAGACTGTAGAGCCTGTATGTACATGCCCTGTTTTGTTTGTTAGGTCGGCGGCCCTGTCAGTGTTATTGATCGCATCAGGTGAAGTGTGTAACACACGGCCAAACGCAAGGCCAGTGCCATGTTTAACTACTCACTCTCTTTCCGCGCGCGCCTGCCTTGCGGTTGGCCTCAGTAGTTTCTCTCTTGTGTAGTGTGCGTGGTTTGGCCAGCAGCCATTTTGCTGTAAGCTGGCAGTGTTCACCTAGACTGTAGCTCTGTGGATTAAAAAGTTTGTTGCTGCGTTGGCTCTAGCACCGTGACGACCGGTAGGACAAGGAGCACTACACGAAGAACAACGGAGGACCAAAGCCGCAGATAGAACAGTTTTAGCTAAAACTTGCCAGTTACTATATGGAATCCGCTGGTTTAAAGCGTGTTTTATGAGTAGGACAACATTTGCAGGCAAATCTTGGCTGACCGTTTTTGTCAATAAGTATGAGCAAAAATCTAAGCCAGAAATCAGCTTTTCTTGTCTGCCAGCAGGCCCATGCGGACCGATCGGGCTCATACTTGGTACATCATGGTTTTTCATCAATTACTATTGAAGTATCATAGAAATATCGAAATCCGTGATCTGACCCAGACCAAAGGAGGGAGCTACATTGAATTCTCTCAGAAATTGCGTCTTAAATTAAATGCCCTTCAAATGAGTTGTTGAGGACTAATTTTGTCAAAATTTTCTTGCGTGGTTGGGCAGTGGCCAAACCAGGCGTTTCAAACTACCAAAACAGTTAATTTCGATTCGTTTCATGCTAAAATTACATTTTTGAAGCACAATTTTTCAAAAATTTCTCGCCTGTTTGGTCAGTAGCCCAACCATGGCTATTACGTACTCCCCACAAAATTACTGCATTAGAATTCTAAATTTACTAAAAACTGCTTTGGACTGCCAAAAAATTGACATCCTAGTAAACACCGCAAATTTAGTGGTCAAAAGCATGGTACGCTTTCTTTTGATAGTCAATAGTGATTTCCAATTTTAGCTTTCCCAGGCCGGGCCGGAGTGGGCCTAGATTTTGGACCTCTAGACCCGGCCTAACTAGAACCCCGACCGGGCCAACTAGGGATGCGCTCGGGCCGAAATTTTCGGCCCGGCCCGGCCCGTTTTCCAAATTTTGTGGCCCGGCCCGGCCCGGCCCGGCCCGTTTTTTTTCGGTAAAATAATCGGCTGGGTTCAAATGAGCCAAATTTAGCACTTTTTTCGCTCTTTTTTGCAATTTTTCCGTATTCAGGCTCATTTTTTATCTTTAACTGATATAAACGTTATTTTTGTAACAAAATTGAAGAAAACGAAGTCGAAAATTCATTAATTTGTCAGAATTAGAAAGAAAAAATTAGAAATTCGGGCCACCCCGGGCAGACCAGCCGGCCCGGCCCGGCCCGGCGGGCCCAAAAGTGCCCTCGGCCCGGCCCGCCGGGCCGGGCCGGGCCGGGCCGGGCCAGCCCGGCCCGTGCGCATCTCTAGGGCCAACCCTAAAATTTTTAAATCGGGGCCGTAAAAAAGTTGACCCGTGCAGGTCTCTAGTCTCGACTTACAAACTTAACTTGACCGACATGTAATAATTTTATGGATTATTAGAATTCGGTAAGCGCGGTAGCGCGTAACAATGTTTTGATTTTCCCTAAACAAGGTTTATTACTTATGACTTGGGTCTGGATTTCTTTTTCTTTGTTAAGTGGTTGGCTATAGACGAAGTTTTTGGAAAACTGAGATTCTGACAAAATAGAACCCGTCTCAAAAGATGGACTCAGGGAGAATAGAAAGAAACCCATCGCACGGTATATTCTATTAGAAATTTTGGGGTATGCCTATGCATCTTCGAAACTCTAAACTGATTGGATTCGTTCAGATAAAGAGGGCGCGGTGACCGCCCTGTCGTTCTTCCATGACATCCCCCAGATCGGTCCAAGTATCAGTTCCAATGTCATACACCTCCACCATCTTGTTACTTTTCGGATTAAGAAAAGCCACGCCCGCAATCAGATACAGCTTTCCTTGCTTGCCGATGAGCTGGCCGATGAACCGGCCTGCCTTGAGGCTGGCGATTTGAGTCCATCTGTCAGTGTTGGGGTCGTACTGCTCACAGGTGTCATACCAACGGTTAGTTTCTTTTGTTGATCCTCCACAGACATACAGCCTGCCATCGAGAGCGGTCATGCTGTGCAACATTCGAGCATAGGTCATGTTTGCTTTCATCTTCCAACTGTTGCTTGCAACGTCGTATTGGAACGTGTGGTCAGTTGCAAAATATGGCTTGCCACCTCCAGTCACGTAGAGCTGGCCGTCCAGTGCACTCATCTGACTCATCCATCCAGCACTTGGGATAGGGCTGAGGGGTCCATACCAGTTGAACTCATCTCCCACAAGACACAACTTGTATAACTGATCGTGGAACTGTGATGGCACGGTCTTATAGCTCACCACCACATATAAGCAGTCATTGATAACTGCTCCAAGAGGATTTTCCATTTCTGGCACAGGCGCTGGTGGGCCAGAGGAGAAGGTCTTGGTGTCCAAGTCGTACAGGTCAACCCCTGCACTCATCCATATATCTTCTGAGTCTGTCTTTCGTCGCCCACCTACCAAAGCCACTACTCTGTTGCTAAACAGGCCCACTGCCATCTCCACCATGCGTTCGTAGGGCGAGCTAAAGGCGATGCTCGAGTTGGTGGCAACGTTGAACAGTACCAGCTCACGGTTGTCACTACTCCCTCCAATTATCAATATGCCTTCTGAAAGTACCCATGTTATTATTAAAATTTGGGTTTGTCTGTCTGTAACTACGTTACAATGTAAAACCGTACAGGAAATAACGACATGCATATATGGTATATCGGCATACATATATGGTAGCGATACCATATATGGTATCCCTTCGATCGAGCCTTCAGATTTAAGAGCCAGCGCATGTAAAAAGGGTAAAATCACGTAAAGTAGCTATGTCAGGGATTTGGACCAAGTGATGTTTTTTAGTTAGTATAAGAGTGGAAGCGGCCACTAGGGCCCGACCGGATACAAATTTCTACCGGATCCGGATCCGGATATGCCCATATCCGGCCGGATCCGGATCCGGATATGCCGGATATCATTGATCAACTTAAAATTCTGCACTTCGTAATAAAACGGATTCCTGCTAATGTTAAGGGCTCTTGGAGGCTTTACTGGTGACACAGAAACTCGGTTTACTTCAACACTAAAGTATCATTAGCCCTAGGAGTAGGAATCTTTACCCTGCTTTATTATGAAATGCAATGGAATCGCTCTTGTTCTTTGCCAAAATCTGTTTCGACTTAGAAGGCAAATATCTCAAGAACTAAACTATGAATCTCAATAAAAATTGCACAAATCTTTGAAGAATTTATCAGTCTTTCATTCAAAAAAGGATTCATTCAAATCGGTTGAGATTCATGGTTGCAAAAGTAAAAAATCTGCTGGCTTGGTCTTTATCACTCTTGTTCATTGCCAAAATCTTTTTCGAAGAAAGATCGTTTTTCCAATTTGCCCGCTTTTTTACCCCTATAAATTTTCAAACAAAGGTGACTTTTGCACATTCGTTCGTGTTTTTTCTTGTCTTAGTTTTTAAAAAAATATCTCATTCTGTTTTAAAAAAATACCAAATGTTCAGCATTGGAATTCTATTAAGCATTGAATTCTATCTGTTTGTTTTCAGAAATATCTATTAGAAAAGGCGATTTTTTTACAGAAAAAACAATGAACAGGTTTCCGGTGATTATTTTTGCAAAGCATTTCTATGACTGTTTTTATCTCAAGGTAATATCGAATTTCTGACGTTTGGTACATGACTACAAATTGACTACAAACTAAAACTACATATTTTTGAACCTGAATTTGACAACTACAAACTAAGACTACAAATTATTTTCGCGAAAATTTTTAACTACAAACTAAGACTACAAATTGAAATTCTCTGAGGAAATAGGTCTAGCCATAACTCGCTTATTTATGCAATATTTATGTTCAAATCTGTAAAAAATCACGTTTTCTCATCTGTGACTGATATCCGGCATATCCGGCAGGTAATATCCGGATCCGGATATCCGGTCGGGCCCTAGCGGCCACCTGCGCGACGGTTTTTGCATATGTCTCCATACAGCAGAATTATAACATTTTTTGGAATTTTTCCCCAAAATAGTTTTTTGCCCATAACTCTCTAACCCGTGGTCCAAATTGAACCGCAAATACATGAAAAATGCGTCTTTCTTTGTAATGTCTGTTATTCTATTTGGTGAAATCTTGACTATATTGCTTGATTCGCTTTTGAATTATTCGCGAGAAATCGGTCAAAAAGACCCCCAACCAAAGAACCAGGGCTGTTGGGTCGGTTTTTTCCTCGTTTTTTTTCGTTTTTTTCCGGAAAAAAAACCGGTTTTTTTCCTAGGGGCTCAGAAAAAAACTAAAATGCGGAAAAAAACTCAAGCAAGTTTTTAAAGGAAATAGGCACAATAACCGGTTGAATTCGATTCAAATGCTTTGAATTTACGTTAATAGAAGCCTAACAAGCATTTCCATGGCATAACTTAGCTGTTTTTGGCAAAAAGTACCGGTACCATTTTCAGGCAACTTCTATTTTTGTATTTTTGTTGTTTTGAAATCAAATTACTACTCTAAAAGATGAAATTAGTGCACTTTGTAATAAAACTCACGCTATTTCGTTGAATTCTGCAATAAAAAGCGATTGTTAAAATTTTTTTCTCTCATCTTGGAAAATAACTTTTGGAAAAAAACAGGAAAAAAACCGGCTTGAGTTTTTTTCCGGAAAACAAACAGCCCTGCAAAGAACCCTAGTCACCTCCTAGTGGAGTCCTCTGGTGGACCTAATAGAGCAACACTTGTACTATATGTATCAAGAGGCATGATTGGCCAGGTCGGATTTTTGTTCGGAATTTCAACTTAATTGTCATTGCCAACTGAGATCAGGTGACATGTTAAGTGGGGAGCCTTGGAATGGGTCGGCATGGTGTGCTTTGGACATCCCTATGGCCCCAAAGTAAAACCGTAAAACAGTTCCGCCCAACTCCGTCTGGGTAGCCAGAAATGGCCATCCATGGTTCTCTCTCTCTGATGGGGCTATTTTCCATAGTAAAACTCGAAAACACCCCTAACGGAATTGAGCGTTGCTCAGGGGGCCGAGGTAACTGAGACACCTGCTATCCAGTGTTCAAAAGCCCACTTACGGACTTTCAGAATCTGCAATCAACTTCAACTTTAACTTCAACTTTTACGCCATCAAAGCTCTATCTACACCATACAACAGCAAGCGGGCGGTAAGAAAATAAGTTATAAAACAACAGCCATATCATGAACTAAGTTTTCAAATGAATCAGAGTGCAGAAAGAGTTTAAACCTTGCATAGGACAGAGAAGGAGTGTTAGCCGGCAGTTTATTCCAAAGCGAAGCGGTAGTGCAGACAAAAGTTGCCGCTGTGGTGGCTGTCCTGGTCACCACAAAAACAGGGGATTCGTGGTTGGTTCGGCTGCTATGATGAGTAGAAGGGGCAGTGAACCAGTCTGCTGGCGCAAAACGAAGTTGGTGAGAGTAACGATAAACCAGCTTCAAGCGTCGCATAACAACAATTTCCAAATAGGCAAGAAAAGATGGCCACATTTCTGCACGGCTGAACTAAGCAAGTCTGGATAAGAAAGACTAAAATTGTTGACAAAACTACACAAGAAAAAATTTCTGGACACGTTCTAACTTACACTGTACAGCCCTATTTTTTGCGTACCAACTTTCTACAGGGTACAAGAACTGAGGCAAAACACAACTACGGCAGACCCGCTCTAGTACATAGGCCGGCGCCACTCCTCTCAACTGTCTGAAGAGAGCTTCGATTGCTTGCTTGCCATGTTGAGCGGCGAATCTAGCATGAGGAACAAAGGTTAGCCAGCGATCTAGCTTGATGCCCAGGTACTTCACCTCCTCTACTAACGCCACCTGCTCACCATTGATTAACAAGGGCACGTTCAGGGTCTGGGCCGCTGGATGGAATGAAAACGCCATGGCACTGCACTTCTCAGGGTTTAGCTCAAGCTCTAGCCCTTGGATTCACTCAACAATTCTGCTAACATCCCGATTCAGCTCTCTTTCGGCATCCAGTGACTGTACCGGCTTCACAAGAGCTAGATCGTCTGCGAACATTAGGAGAGAACTGTTTTCAGACAAGGACAGGGAACTCAGTTCACCAATGTAGACAGCAAAAAGTAGAGGACTAATCGACGCTCCCTGAGGTCCCCCCAGAGGATGCAGTGCGTTCCTCAGACAGTTTGGCATCCACTCTCACTTTGAACTAGGGTTCCGACGATATATCGATATCGATATCGAAAAGTCGATATATCGACTGTTTTTCCAATATCGATATCGATATCGATATCGCGATATTTCGCATCGATATTTTCGATATTCTTGTGTGGAAAATCAGGAAATAAAACAAAACTAACACCAAGTTTATTTCTCTGGAATAGTAAAAAACATTTTTTCCTGAACAACTCAGAAATCGATTCTATAGTTAAAACCTAACAGTGGCATGATAGCTCTCAAAAACATCAATTTCTCGCCATTGTCAGCTTTCTGACAGCAACGCTTTGCTTTTTAGCATACATTGTACTTGGGCCGCGGGGGGTCCGGGGTTTGCCCACCCTCCAACTTAGGCTCGATCCCCGCAAACGACCCCACCCACCCACCTAAAGCCGACTTTTGTTCCTGACCCACCCACCAAAATCGCCGCGACCCCCACAAACGGGCATGCCCACCCCTAAATTTTAGTATTTTGGCTACCTCAACCCATTTTTCCGACCCATGTACTGTATGGTTCTTGAATGTCTGCAGCAACACTGAAGATCTGCTCACTCCGCACACTTGAAGCAGGAGGGCAGAAGCAGACATGATAAACTAGTATTTCGACTGAGCGGTGGTACATTTTCAAATCCTGAGGGGTACCGCCGGCTGATGGGTGGTTGAAAGGATGGTAAGCAAAAAAGGCCGACTTTTTACTAAAATCAAGGATTTTTTTAGCATATTTGTCATTAAAATTAGTTAAAATACGCCATTCTTTTTGAGCTCATTATGCCTAATGAGGGTGGGCCATCGGCCAGAGGGGTCAATCTTTTCATTGAAGGGCTTCAGAAGGGCCACTACCTTTTCTGCAATTCTCTACTTAATTGATATCAAAAGGTTGATTGCATCCGAAGCAGGACTATTAGGCGATGCCGATTAGGCGATGCCGATTAGGCGACGCCGATTAGGCGATTTAGTGGTACTATTAGGCGACGGTACTATTAGGCGACAGAAATAATTTTTTTCTATAAATCGTACGGCAACATACGTTACCACTAACAAAATAGCACAACAATGCAAACAGCACAACAGCAATTAAAACAAAGTATAACAAAATAGCAAAGCAATTTCAAGGACTCATTTAAAAAATAAGTGCAACACCAAGGATGGATAAATTCCATCTCACTGAGCACTCATTAGTAGAGAAGAAAACATTTCTGCACATGTCGCCATACATGAGCTGGGGGTTGCCCCCACCGCTCAAATTTTCGGATTTTGACTACCCCTAACCCAAACCCATTTTTCCGGCCCATGTATGCATGTCGCAGAACATTTATAAAGCGCTAGATGGATGGACGCGCCGCATCAAATTCTCGCTGCGAAACTCTGTGAGCTGCTTCCGCAAAGTTATTGGTGCGTTGTGCATCGTCTGCATCCAGCGCGTTAATGAACAGAGCAACCCAAAAAATATGTGGCCGACCCGATGACCGCTCGCGTGCTCAACGCAAGCTGGGGAATAGGGGCAAATGCCAGGATCTCAGTTAGAAACAGTCAGGGCAGGTGGCTTGTTTAGCTATAAGTTAACGAGTTATAAGATTAACGAGACATGATTTTAGTGCCACTTAGCCATGCATAGTTAAAACAGCGCATTTAGCCTTACAGCTGAACATGGCCCCTTGACCCTTGACTGATTCGGAAGGCCCGCCTAATTGGTACTATTATCTATTAATGTTTTTGTCGCCTAATAGTACCATCGCCTAATCGGCGTCGCCTAATCGGCATCGCCTAATCGGCATCGCCTAATCGGCATCGCCTAATAGTAGCGTACCGGATTGCATCATTGCTTGACTGATAGGCAGCGAGAGCAGTTTGCTCTTTGAAATTTTCACATTTTCTTGCATGACTATAAAATATCGATATCGATATCGATCGATATTGAGTTGAAAATATCGATATCGATATCGATATCGAATATCGACAAGTTTTGATATCGTCGGAACACTACTTCGAACCATACATGGTACCGGTACCTAGGGTAGTGGTCACATTCAGTGACTGTGGTGGTACCATACTGTATATGGTACTGGCACCATATATGGTACAGTTACCATATATGGTACAAAATCTGAACAGAGTGGTACCATATATGGTACCGGTGCCGGTAACAACGCTAAGGTGGGGGCACCATATGGTACCACTATCACCATATATGGTACCATACAGACCCTGAAGGTGGGGGTGCCATATATGGTACAACTACCTAAGGTACCGGCACCTTATATGGTGTTGGTACCATAAACGGTGTTAAGTGCCTGACTGTTTCAGGTCTACTGGATCGGTTTGTACCGATTCTGCCAGTGGCTGTGGTAGTTATTCCTGGCCATTTACTCTGAGGTTACGGCCTGTGAGTCATCGGTCTGCCAGCCTGTTTGGTAGAGCACTCTTTGGCCCTCCCAATAGGTTCAGCTGTGAACCGGATAGCTGTTTCCCACCTCCAACTGGGTCTCACGGTACTCAAAACCTGAGAAATACATAGAGTCATGAGGGGATACATATGAAGCAAAATTCTGGTCCTGGTACTCACAGATGTACTCCAGCTGTCAGTGGTAAGGTGACATTCAGTGGGCGTGAGACGCCACCTGCCATGACGAGGCTCTGGGGTAGAATGCGTTTAGTTCTGCGTGAGCTCCAACTCGAGCGCAGGATGGGTCCCGCCAGTGGTTGGTTATTTCATCGTCCCAGGCCTGCTGCCTTTGGATACTTGCTGGTGTGGTCTGCAGCCTTAGGGTCAGGTCGCCTCTTCTACCTGTTCATCCCTCCAGTCACTGGTAAGTCAGTTCCTCCATTTCATTGGCTCAACTGGGTAGAAAGTCTCTCGGCACTGGTAGATGCCAAGGAAACTGCATCTGTAGATGTTCTTGTGGCTCCACCATGCGTCTGGGATCCTCAGAACCAAGCCACTGTTCCAAGTTGGCAGTTTCGTCCCACTCAGGCATAGCCTGGTGGTCTGAGGCGGCTCAGAGCTCTACATACTGTCCTTGCATCACTGGCTCCTCCTGGCTAGCCTGCACTATGTTAGCCCAGACCACTGCTCGGTGCTCTTCCGCCATAAGTTGCTTATTTACGCAACTGATTGCCCTGGTGACAATGGCAATTACTTCTTCAGGCTGATGCGGTCTTCTGTGGAAGTTGTTGCAGCCATGCTCCTCTCTGTCTTGGACCGGGTCTGGAGCAGTGACTAGTTGTGGTGACCCTGAGAAATCAACGTTTCTGTACCAAACTGGGGCTCACTCCTGCCACCTGCATGGTGGTCCAGTCTCCTACTGTCTGAGCCAGCGCAAGTCTCTCTGCTCTCTCGGCGCATGGAGGCTGAGATCGATTGGGACACCTCTAATGTCCTCCTCTGGTGGTCTTGGCAGTGGTGGACCCACATGGCCCAGTCCAAGTAACCCAATGCCTGTGTACCAATTCATTGGTATGCCAGGGGCTCCCAAAAAGTCAGCCAGCGGCGCTGGCAGTGGTACATTGCCAGTCGGCAGTTGGGATGGTTTGCCATCAGATCCCCGCAAGGACCTGGCTACCAAAGGACTTCTCGATTGGTCCTGTCTCGAACCTCAGCTGTTTGCCGACTCCCCTCTGGACCTTCATCGGTAGAGTGTTGAGAGCAGGCTGAGGAAGTCGCCAATCTCTCTCTCTCTCTCTCTAGTTGGTCTGCTCCCTGGGTGAACAACTCACACATGTAATCTTGCAGTTGCCAATGTTCCTCATCAGCTTCTCGGCAGATTGCCTGGGCACGTTGTTCCGCCATTTGGTTGACAAGATTCTGCACCTCTTGTCTCAGCCACAGATACATGGTTAGCAATTGCAGTTACTCTATCTGCTTCCTCTCGGGCTCTGTGTTCCTCCTGTTCCAAATGCTCGCATTCCATGTAGGAGGCGGCAGGTCCCTGGCCTCCGCTTTCCTGGTGTCTGGTTCTTGGCGACTCCTGCAGTATTTCTCTCTGTACATGTTGCTGTGTGGCCAGCCAAACAGCCTCATCAGGCGCCGGTCTCTCCTGTTCAATTTGACTGCTGGCTGTAGTAGTAGTAGACTGCAACCAAACCAAGGCAATGGACATTTCTCTGGCCTTTGGCTGCTCTGGAGGTCGATCGCTGCCAGCTGCTGAATGAGTATGTTGCATTATTTCCATACGGCCAAAAGCGGCTGTACTCTTCTCCTCCAATGCGCTGGCAAATGGAGCCACCGATTTTTCCAGTATACTTCATTTTAGGCCTGACCTTCACTCAGTGTTAGTGTCCATAGTGGTAGTAGCTGCCCAGCCTGGCGACACACATCAGGGTGGTGTTGACTCACGTCAATCTGGTGGTTGATTGTAGGGATGGTCCCGATGGGGTCAACCACCCATCAAAGTGGGGTCTGTTGCGGAATGGGCTTCACGTCAGGACTGACCTGTAAGTTGCTGTACTCATGTCTGCACTGTAGTAGTAGTGCACTACTAGTTCGAGGCACCGATTTGATCACAGTCTGGTTAATTTTGGGTGAAGGTGTTTGCTGGACCGGCTGTACATTAATCCCAGGCATTGGACATGCCCAGGTGAGACCTGGCAGTCCTCCCCAGGCCTCTGGTGACAGTGGCTGTGCGTGTGTTAGTCTGTGGCGGCATAGGAAGCCTACTTCTGTGACAATTTTTCTCTTCTTTTATTCAGCCAACGAACTACCAGACACACAAGACCAAAAAGTGAAGAAATTAGTTACAGACAGAGCAGCGAGAAAATGTTCGATCTTATCAGGGGCCGCCGAGTCGCCCGAAGCTCCGCCCTGACCAATGGTTGCTCAACACGCGCCCGCGATTGCCTCACCGATTGGGTCGGCTCCCGGCCAAATCCCGCGCAATCAAACCTGAGGTTTGTCTGCTGGCTTGGTCTCGCCGCAAAGGTCTTGCGTCTTCAAGCAAAGCGGCAATCCTTCAGATTATGAACGGGGTTCTGTACAATATGTTTTTGAAAACATATTGACTGAGAAACATATACATAAAAAACATATTGAAACTGAAAACATATTTGGATGCATATACATATATTTTTCCGAAAAAAAAAATATTTATGTTATAAAACATATACATAAAACACATATGTTTTCCACTGTACTGTCACTGCACCGAGGAACACCGAGGACACCGAGACAATGCGCAGAACACCGAGGAAGAACCACAATGTCCGCACACAAAATACTAAGATTTATTGAAATAGTTATTATTATTATTGTGCTGTGAAAGCTAAACCAGAGCGGAGAAGTCAACCCTGAATAAGGATTGACAAAATGTAGTTACCTATTCACGTTTGTTCTTCAGCGTGGTCACAGTTTTCGTGAATGCATTTATGAATGGCTTTTGATTGCTTTCAAAATCTGCCGCGTGATTTGCACGATTAGCCACAAATTTTCGTGATTTTGCGCCGAGGTGCCCACCCACTCACGCAAAGAGTTATTGCTTATACGGTATAAGTTGCAATAGGTGAATAGTACTGTACGTTCAATGATGCCTGGGCAGGTGTAATTTGCAGGTGCTGGGTACTGGCTGAACAGCTCGTAGCCGGATGCAGCAACGGGTCGAAAGTTGAGGTGGTCGCTGTTGATGCACTGCAGGATGCAGTCGTTCAGCTGTCGATTAAAGCTGAAGCTCTGACAATGTTCGGTGTTTCTGCAGTAGTAAGCGCACTGCGCCGGTACGCCGGTTTCTTTAGCTTCTCGGTGCCCGAGCACAGCTGCGTCTTGGGCTCTCACATCCCACCCACTGGTTGTGAAGTGCCAAGGCGCGTGCTGCAAGTACAACTGAGCATGCGCTGAAAGAGGAAAAACCGGTGTAACAACAACTAAAGCACCAACCACCAAACACTAACTGACCAATCAGAACAGTCGCTGCCGATACGATGAGCTTGGCGAGTAGACCGACCAATTCTGAGCCCTCCATACCAACCAACTGAACTGGTTGCTACAACAGAGACTAGAGTCCAAACTGTCAGGTTGATTTTTCAGGACCGATCTTCACTCCTCTGCTACTAATTAGACAAATTAGCTGCACTTGCACCAACCTATGTGGGTGGGAGCGTGATAGCGATACGAACGAACGGGCTCGAAGTTCTAAAAACTTTAAACACAGAGTTTTCCGTATCTACCGGTGATTTTAGCACAGTTTTTAGAGTAAACTGTGTGTTGCAGAGTCTTCCAGCGTTTTTCTAATCTAGTTTTCCATTTTTCTTTAAGTATAGCGGAAAAACTGCCAAATTTATATAACCGATTGTGAATAGCCAGGAGAACTCAAGAATTGTACCAAATTTGGCTCAGTTGAATACAGCGTACTTTTTCACTGAAAAAAAAAACCAGCACAGGCTGGGTAGAATTTAGCGCAAGCACTTCCCAGGATGTAAGTGTATAAATACTGCCACTGACCTGCGGTCCGCGTTGTGAGTGAACGACGACGAGAACTTATTCACCCACCAGCAGAGTTATTGAAAGCCTACTAGAATGGCGCCGTTTGCGTCAGCCACTCTGAGCCGTAACCACAACAACACCGGTCGGGGGCTGCAGTTGAAGCTGTCATGCCGATTTCTCAACGGCTCTTCACAAGGGGAGCACAAGCTTTGCTCTTCTAACAAATTAGCTGCATTTGGACAAAGCTTAAAGCTCACCAGTCTGTCTGTACGTACATGTGTACTAAAACGTTTAAAAACATACGTAGTCACTCTCAGCCTTTGGTTTTTCAGCTCAGGGGCAAATCAAAGTAGGGGCACACCGATTACCTCTTCTGAACCAGATTAGCTTTCTCGTTCCAACTGATTCAAGACAAAAAATATTCCGGACCCCTTCCAGGTTCGATTTGAGCCCCTACAGATCTCAATTCAGCGCTTTTATTTTATGAAAAAGTAGCGCTATCTCTTTGCATTCTATCGCACAGTGAAAATCGAGAAGAAATATTCCAAATCGCTGGTAGACAAAAGCCAGGATTTTCTGCAAATTTCCAAGCTGAAACGTACTGTACTGTACGTATTTATACCACTCGTATTAATCAAAATCATGAAAAAACTAGTGCAATCGATAATGCCAGGGTATTTATGCGAAGCCCGACAGAAGCAACAAGCGTATTTTTATATTATTTAACAACTATCTGAGCTCGAGCCTGACAACTGGGTACTTTTGCAAAATGTACTTGAACCCGAACCTAAGATTATGTACTTGAACCTGAACGTACCTGATAATTTGGAGTACCTACTACCTACCTACCAACTGTAGTACAAGCATACCAGGATGATTTCTTCGAATAACAACACTTTTGGATGGCAAGCGAAGTTGATGTCGAACCGTAGTATTCTGTTTTTCAGGCTTCTGACTCTCACACATGCTACAGATCTTGTATACTTTATGTACGTAGCTATCTGTATTGTGCCGCTGCGCTAGCTTCAATCTTAGCAGAGACACAGCACAGCAGGAGCGGTCACGCTATCTGACAATGATGTGAATAGTGATTTCATTTATTCTCTAATCATTTTCACACAGTACAAACGAAACGAGAGACTTGAAAGCAGTTAAATCGCAGCCAACATGTCGTCAGGCAACTGGAAGTTGCACATATCCTCTCTGTTGCAGCAGAACACCGTGTCTCCATTAGCTTTCAGCAGTTGGTGGTCTTTTTTACAGTGATACACCGAAGTGTGAGTCTCGTTGTTCCAATCGCAGCCCCACAACGGATCTCCCTCATTATCCACAGCTTTGTTCTCCAGGCGTCTGATAAAGCAGAATCGAGCTTTCGTATCGCAAGTCTCAACGGTCAAGCGACCGAACTCTGAGCCCAGAAAACAGTCCATACAGTTGGCACACACAAAAACCAACGCTGAACAACACAGCGCATGGTCGAGCATGATGGTACACCAGTAAACAAAAATTTGCATACAACGTATCGTAGTTCACTCTGTTCGGTCAACATGTTTATACGCTTGTTGTTTGTTTTGTGCGCAATTACAGCCCCAGTAAGCACCGACCTTACTTGTCAGACGATGAGTGGCTCAGTGGCATGTCAGAGCGATTTTTGCTTCACTCTCTTCGACCGAGTGCCCAATTTTGAAGACAAGGGCTGCGACACCAGCAATCTCTGCGAGCAGGTTGTGCCTTCCGATCAACAAGTGCATCAGTGCATCCCCCACCGAATCTATGCTGTGAAGACTGTCTGCTGCTGCCAGAAGCCCAACTGCAACTACCTGAGCAGACCTGTAGTGCACAGATGCTTTGATCCTGCACAATGGTACAAGAAAATCAGTTACTCAGAGAAGATGGCGGCAGACAACCACTGGTGCTACAAGCAGTTTGATCGAAGTCAATCGAATAAATGGCATGCGAAAGGAGGTTTTGCCGTGGATGCGCAGTGTGACCAAGTCGGCAACCAGGCCTGCCACTGGGAAAATGGAGACACCAGGAATCCGCCCATATCCATCTGCTGCTGCAACACAGACAACTGCAACATCTATGATCTGTCCCCAGTGACCTCTTGCTACACCCACAGCTCAAACGACACTGAACAGCGAGAGCAGTGCAGTTTGCAGAAGAGTGTAGGTTGTGTCCAGTTGTACGACAGTCGCAACAACCTAGTCAGAGCCGGCTGTCATGGAGAGAACCCGTGTGTACTGGGCCAAACCTGGCGTGGGAACCAGAGTGAGAGAGGTAAGGGGTTCTCCTACCAGTGCACGGCTGACTACACAGGTCCTGACAAACTGCGAGTAAATGTGGCCTGTTGCTGTCTGTTGAAAGATTGCAACAAAAACGACAAGGAGTACAAGCCGGAGTTGGGCACCTGTTTTGCGAATGATTTTCGAGAGAACCAAGCCTGCAAGCCGCCCCACAATCACCACTGCTATAGTCAGTTTGACATGCAGGGAGGCTTGGTGAAACAGGGCTGCGATGTCTTGGATGTCTGTGTCACAAGTGCAATTGAAAGTGGAAGCTGCAACGATTCGGTTTGCTGCTGCAACACTGGGAACGACTGCAATGGAGCGGCCCTTCAACCCAAACCCACCACTACTACAAGCACAACTGGCAAGACAAGCACACTTACGGAGACCACTACTACGCAAAGTTGTGCAGTGCGATTTGGAGGTAGTGAAGGAAAAGTGCTCAGATCCTGTTTCGCTGCTCTCACGGCCTTGCTCATGATGGAAGTTGATAATACAGCTTTGGTGCATTTGCTACTACTGAATTGGTGACTTATCCGTTCTCTTGTACTAACTGTACATACTGTGATTATGTAAAAACTCGGCAATGTTTAGTTTAGTTCTAATGGTGTCAGCCGGTTTAAGAAGGTGTCAACGAAACTAACTACTATGTACTGAACATAAACTATTTATGATGATCTCAACATTTACACTAAAGATCAGAACCAGAAGCATACAGTACATGTGCAAGGCCCGGTCTGGTCCGGGGCTGGAGAAGGAGTTTTTCTGCCACTGCCAGGTGGGGGTGTCCGTCCTGAAGCATACATGGGCCGGGGGGTAAGGGGGTATACCCCCTCGGCCGGCCATACCCCCCTCGCCCACCCCCCCCCCCTCCCGGAGGGAGAAAATTTTCGCTTATTTAAGGCAAAGTAGGCGTTTTTTGGCCTTTTTTCGGGTCCTGAAAGGACTACAAATGGCAATTTTAAAGCAGCAAAATAAAGCGCTTATAAGTAACATGCATTTTGCGAGAGAGTCAACTTAGCACAGGCAAAAATGACCTTACCTCTCTTCTTCAGGTTATGGATTTTAGGATTCAGTCATATTGTTGTGTCGTAACTGTGGAGGGTTGTATGAGAAAATTGGGTAGTCCTAGAGTAAAACTAGGGTAATTTTTGAAATCAGCGGCTCAAAATAGGTAGACTATTTACTGATACATGATTTCTTTAAAAGTGCAGGAACAATGATTGTCTATTTCAAGATTACCCCTTCAGAAAGAAACCATGGATGTTGATAAAACTTTAGAAGGCCATAGCTCACGACAGGGTGGTTGTACTGCAAAGATAGTTTAGTATTCTGAGTCAGCGAAGAAAACTACACATAATAGGAGGCATTTGATGCATATCCTTGTTCAGTAATTTACAATGTGAATGACAGGGCATCAGCAGGCAATAACTCACGCGGGAGTGGTCATATTGAAAAAACGGCTCGCATTTTCAAAATCAGCATAAAAACTGCATTCGATAAAGGAAATTGCATATGTCCTACATAATATGTCTGAACTGAGTCACCTTTCAAACAACTACGGTATGCAAAGTTCAGACATTTTCCTCGCAAATCTTTAAAATGGCCATATCTTCCAAAATCGGCATCGCAGAGAGAAAATATTGTTATTTTCGGAACCAACAGGAAAAACTGCATAAGAAAAACAGCTTTCTAGCAAGCTTTTCACTCATGCTAATGAGTGGTAACTTGAGATATATCATCTGTCAAGAATTTGGAGGTCAATAACTCCCGAACTAGAAGGAGCGAGTAAACTGTACTAGAATGACTGGATTGTTTTTATTCAGTTTTGATTTTTTATTGATTTCATTCAAAAAGTTTTTTCGACTGTCTTCAAATCGCAAAACACCCCCCAGTACAGTAGAGCTCCAAAACTTGGCCAAAATGTGGCTGGGACCGTTCTAGGGGATCACTGATGTTCGAATATGCACCGATGGTGTTCGTTTGACCTCTATTTTAACATATTTGGATACCAGCCAAAGCCACGAAAAAAGTTGCTTGAACATCCTAAGCTGGCTTTCTCGCAAAATACATGTTAATTGTCTGTGCACGAGAAAGCGGGCCATTTTGTGAGGCATGAAAAATTTCAAAATTGGTTGTGAATCATGTGATTATGTTATGACTTCTTGATGTACTTTGGCATGAAAAGAACGAATTTGAAGTCCGTTTTCGCCTATCTTCTTTGGTAGTCGAGATACCGAGCTTTTCACGTTCCAGATTGTGAGAAATTTTTGTTCTTTTGTTACAAAACCTCAGATAGTTAAACATACGTAAAAATGCTCGCTGAATTTAGTGGTGCCATTCGTTTTTGCCTTAGGTGCCGAAAATGCATTTTTTTTCAGCCATCAAACCTTTCAAAGCAAAAAACCTGCAATTTTTGTTCTACGAAACGTCAATTAAATACATTGTACATCAAAAGATGCGCAATTTTTTCCTCTTTCGATTGATAAAAATATATCTAGGGGTTACAGTAGGGTATGCGGACGGGCACCTTTGCTCCATTGGATGTGGAAAAAGCAGTGTTTCAGCACATTTTTGGGCCAAATCGTCAGCATAGCTTCATTACATTTGAAAGTAACAAAGAATTTTATGTACTGAAAGATACAGGGTGTCTCAAAAAAAATGATCACATTTCTTTTTACTGCCATTTCCGCAAATTTTGACCAAATAGGCTGAAATTTGGCCTATAGGTGCCACAATTCGGGGAATTTTATGTGTTAAAGTTTGGTGCACTAGGCTTGACTCATTCACGAGAAATTTCAAAAAAAGTGAAATTTGTTAAATCAATAGTGAAAGCCGGTCGCCGAAAAAATGATCACATTTATTTTCACTGCCATTTCCGCAAATTTTGACGAAATAGGCTGAAATTTGGACAATAGGGGTAAAGATTCGGGGAATTTTATGTGTTAAAGTTTGGTGCACTAGGCTTGACTAATTCTCGAGAAATTTCAAAAAAGGTGAAATTTGGTAATTTCAATAGCGAAAGCTGGTCCCCGAAAAAACGTTACATTACATTATCGCCTAAACTCTAACGATAGCGTTGTGGAGTTCGTGTGTCAACTTTTTACACACGAATTACCCTGAACTTCAGCGTTTACACTCCAAATTTCATCCGATTCGGACAAAAATTAGGAAAGATACAGGAAAAGGAAATGTTTCCATTTCTCGGTGACCGGCTTTCACTATTGAAATTACCAAATTACACTTTTTTTGAAATTTCTCGGGAATGAGTCAAGCCTATTGCACCAAACGTTAACATATAAAATTCCCCGAATTTTCGCACCTATGACCCAAATTTCAGCCTATTTCGTCAAAATTTGCGGAAATGGCAGTCAAAAGAAATGTGATCATTTTTTCGGTGACCGGCTTTCACTATTGAAATTACCAAATTTCACTTTTTTTGGAATTTCTCGGGAATGAGTCAAGCCTAGTGCACCAAACTTTAACACATAAAATTCCCCGAATTGTGGCACCTATAGGCCAAATTTCAGCCTATTTGGTCAAAATTTGCGGAAATGGCAGTAAAAAGAAATGTGATCATTCTTTTTGAGACACCCTGTATTTGCTATTGTTACAGTAGTTAGTGTGCTCTTGCAGTAACTCTCTTCATTGGTGCCGAGACCAAACTTTTGTTGTGTTGCACACCATACCTAAAGCCAACCCTCCTCGTTTCACTGGTGGACAAGCCGTTCTACTCATCGCAAGATCAATCCCAAGTCCTAGCCTACTTCTCCCGCTACTTCCCACTCTTCGTCTCATTCTCCTGCACACCTTTCTGATGCTTCAGTCGACCCTCAACCTACCCCTCTTCCTTCTGCGTCGCGTCTCCACAACCTCAACAAACCTCCTGTTGCCGATCCTCCTGACCAATCATCCGCACTCCTACAATTTCTTCAACAACAACAACAACAACGACAGCGTGAAGAAGACCAACTATAGTATGTGGCAGAGAACCAACGGCGTGAGGAGCGATTCCAGCGTCTCCTGCAAGACCGAACCGACCGCTACAAGCGACTTCTCGCCACATTTCAAGACCGTCCTCCAGCTGCTCAGCCACAACTCGCCGTCACTCTTCCGTGTCCCACAGTCTATCGTTTCGATCAATCGGCTAACGATGTCTCCTTTGCTCACTAGTCTGCCAACGTCACCTCCTTCGTGCAACAATCTGGTCTCCCATGGCATAGAGTGTTCGAAGATGCTCTTGATACTCCTGCTTGACAACAGTTCCATTCACTTTTGGATGCTCAGACTACAACTCTTGACGCCGCACTTTCTCATCTCGAACCTCTCCTACAACCGGCCGAGTCCCCCATCCAAGTTGCTCTCACCTTTTGTGCTTCAACATCCGCCCAATCCAGATGTGGTCAAGCTTGCCAATCACTTCAAGTCTCAACTGGCCCGTCTTCCTTCCGCGGAGAGTATCGCTGCAGCCGCGTTCATCAACCTCTTCCCCTATCGAATCAAGAAGCACATGATTCTCCACCTCTCCGATCCCGCTCAGCCTCATGACATCTACTCGGTTACTACAGAAGCTGTCAGTACTACAACACCGAGCAGGCAATCAACAATTCTCTCAATCATCGTTCATTTCCCTCTTCAGTTCCAAAGTCAGGCTTGTCCAACAGTTCCCCTCCCAACCAGATGTCACAGCTGCAACAAAGTCGGCCACTTTGCCCATCACTGTTGTACGCAACCGCAACCCATCTCCCCTACCAAGTTTGCTCCTGGCAAGGCTACTCCTGCGTCTCCAGTTCAACCGGCCATTCATCGCCTTGTGCTCAAGTCATCCCATTCTCGTGTGCGCCCCACTTCCAAGTTCGCCAATCACTGTCCCTCCCCCATCACTTCACGAGCTTCCGGCACCGTCAGATGGTTCAATCCCCTCATCGACTATGGCTTCATCACGCGTTCGGACACTCACCAAGACTGTTTCATTCACGCATCCTCTGTGCTCTCTCCACGATTACTCTCTGGTGAAGAGGTCCATTTCAATGTCACTCCTGATCCATTGGACCGGTCCGAAGGCGCTGTCAACGTCATCCCCTATGGTCTCTCTTCCTCTCCCAGTTCTCAAGGTTCCCGCTCTCCTACTTCTCGTGTTTCCGGATGGTCGTCAGGCACAGATGTAGCCCCGATTCAACAACGACGCTATTGACGAAAGATATTTATACTCAGCCTCTGCATTCCCATTGTCATTGTTTGTTAGTGTGCTATTGCAGTAAACTCTCTTCAGTACATGCTCACTCTGGCGAGTGTCTGACAACAAACTGTAGATGTAAACAAAAATTTGCATACAAGGTATTGTAGCCCATTCTGTTCATTCAAAATGTTTATATGCTTGTTTGTTTTGTGCGCAATTGCAGCCCCAGTAAGCACCGATCTTACTTGTCAGACGATGAGTGGCTCAGTAACATGTCAGAGCAAATTTTGCTTCACTCTCTTTGACCGAGTGCCCAATCTTGAGGACAAGGGCTGCGACAGAAGCAATCTTTGCGAGCAGATTGTGCCTTCTGATCAACAACAGCATCAATGCATCCCCCACCGAATCTACGTTGTGAAGACTGTCTGCTGCTGCCAAGATACCAACTGCAACTACCTGACCAGACCTGTAGTGCACAGTTGCTTTGATCCTGCACAATGGTACAAGAAAATCAGTTATTCTGAGGAGACGGAGGCAGACAACCACTGGTGCTACAAGCAGTTTGATCGAAGTCAATCGAATATATGGCATGCAAAAGGAGGTTTTGCTGTGGATGCTCAGTGTGATCAAGTTGGTAACCAGGCCTGCCAATGGGAAAAAGGAGACACAAGGAATCCGCCCAAATCCATCTGCTGCTGCAACACTGACAACTGCAACATCTATGATCTGTTCCCAGTGACCTCTTGCTACACCCACAGCCAGTCAAACGACACTGAACAGCGAGAGCAGTGCAGTTTGCAGAAGAGTGTAGGTTGTGTCCAGTTGTACGACAGTCGCAACAACCTAGTAAGAGCCGGCTGTGATGGAGAGAACCCATGTGTACGGGGCCAAATCTGGCGTTGGGACCAGAGTGAGAGGGGTCTGACGTTCCGCTACCAGTGCACGGCTGACTACACCGGTCCTGACAAAGTGTCGGTGAATGTGGCCTGTTGCTGTCTGCTGAAAGATTGCAACAAAAACGACAAGGAGTACAAGCCGGAGTTGGGCACCTGTTTTGCGAATGATTTTCGAGAGAATGAAGCCTGCAAGCCGCCCCACAATCACTACTGTTATAGTCAGTTTGACAAACAGGGAGGCTTGGTGAAACAGGGCTGCGATGTCTTGGATGTCTGTGTCAAAAGTGCAATTGAGAGTGGAAGCTGCAACGATTCGGTTTGCTGCTGCAACACTGGAAACGACTGCAATGGAGCGGCCCTTCAACCGAAACCAACCACTACCACTACTACAAGCACAACTGGCAAGACAAGCACACTTACAGAAACCACTACTACGCAAAGTTGTGCAGTGCGATTTGGAGGCAGTGAAGGAAAAGTGCTCAGATCCTGTTTCGCTGCTTTCATAGCCTTGCTCATGATGCAAGTTGATACTACGGTACAGCTTTGGTGCATGTGCTACTACTGTATTGGTGACTTGTCCGTTCTCTTGTACTAACTGTACTACATACATTGTACTGTGATTAGTAAAAACTCGGCAATGTTTATTTCTAATGGTGTTAGCCGGATTAAAAAGGTGTGAATTGAATAGGGATGCAAATGGTATCTGGTATTATTTGGTATTTTCAAGGTATTTGGTATTATTTGGTATTTTTTATACCAAATAAAACCAAATAGTTTAAACAACTAAATAATTAGCTTTTAAACGATAAATTGTGCATATTTTGCGACTGTAAACCATGTGAGACTGTTCTGTTCAGAGTTTTCTAATTTACTAAAAGTTTAAAAATGCAAATAAGCAGAAGAAAACGTCGCTTTCCCGTTTCTGAGCGACAAAATTCTGACCAGTTTAGCTTGTAACAACCACTCATGGAAAATTCTTAAAAAGTGCAGGTTGGTCTAAATGAACAATAACTACTACGCTTTGGGGCAGTCCATATACGACGTCGTTCCAGATCGGGTAGGGGGTCGGCTGAAATGCGACGATAGAGGACACACACACCAGGAGGGGAGGGAGTTAGCGCTTTTTTTCGGAATTTTAGGGAACTTCGATTTTCAATTTTATTAGATTCTGGCAAAGGTTTTTTTACATACAGAACAGCTTCCCAGAGATTGTAGGGATTTATTCTATTGAATGCGCGCGCAGTATGGTAACAATATAACATGACAGTACTGTATGTACTGCACTTTTATTGGAGGGGTAAGCCGAAAACGAATCGCCTTAGGCGGAGGGGGTCCCCATGAAACGACGCAATGCGGTTTTGGGGGAGGGGTCAGAAAAATCGGGATTTTGGAACGACGTCGTTTATGGACGGGCCCTTTATCGAGACCGAACGTAGACCGCAAACATCACAACGTGCTTGCCCATTTCCGGAGTCAGTGAAAAACCACCAAATTCTACTTGTTTTCTTTCTCGGCATGATTAGATTTCTTTTAGATGCAACAAAAACTCTTCCACTGAGGCAAAACTTATATAATTTAGCTGAAAAAGCAAAAAGTATGAGTTTGCGCTCATTCCAAACAGCTAGCGACCTGTTTATCAACTATTTGGTATAGAAATACCATTTGCATCCCTAGGTGTGAACGCCCCTGGATGGGACCCCTCCGGAACTTATTAGCATCGGCGTCACAATGCTCAATAGATACGTAGTACATAGAACATAAAAAGATTTCTACATGCCCCAACTTACAGTAGTACAGTTTAATTATAGTGCCTCATTCATAGTTCACCTGAATCACAGCGTCATTTTACCGACTAAAACACCTATTTATAAGAATATTTTCCGGCGCGAAGAAACAGCAGCAAATAAAGTGCAAAGGTACAGTACATAAAATAAATTAAACAAAAACAGATCAAAATAGACCGATAATCACAACACTAGCCATGCTTGTACAAATCACAATCGGAATCGACCAGAGACCCCAGACAGGCCAGGTTGCCATACCGAACCTACAATAACAATTATGTTTTACTCATAAAGCTCATAACAGACAGACAGACAGACAGACAGACAGACAGACAGACAGACAGACAGACAGACAGACAGACAGACAGACAGACAGACAGACAGACAGACAGACAGACAGACAGACAGACAGACAGACAGACAGACAGACAGACGGCCGGACAGTCCAAAAGGATAACTTACAAGAAGCAACAAGCTACGAATGACCCCGTGGCCAGAGGAAAGAGGTGAGGATGGAGTTTAATCCAGAGACTTGGATGGATGCTTTTCCAATAGCCCAAGTAAAGCACGAAGAATGCACCTATGCCGAAGAATGTCGTCCAAGCTGCCAATGAAGCATTCAGAAGGTGTCTGAAAATAGAATACAGTATAGCAGGTCATCTAGAAATTTGCATACTACAGTCAATGGCGTACCGGGCGGGGTGTAGGGCCCTTTGTGGTGGAGGTAAAAAAAGTGTTAAAATAAGGGAAACTAATGAATTATGTACTGCCAGTGGCGTATCCAGGGGGTAGGGTGTGTACACCCCCTTTGCGGTGGAGGTACGAAGAAAAAGTCTGTCAAAAATAAGTTTGTAATTTCTGTTAATTTTAAGCTCGGAATGCGTTATAAACGCGTTTTTGAAGGCTAATTTTGCTAAATTTTCTTGCCCTGGTTGGGCAGCGGCCCAACCAGGCACTTTCAAAATTTTACACCCCCCCTTCCAAAATCCTGGATACGCCACTGTGTACTACAGCTCACAGCTGTCTATTTTATGCATTTTTGATGGTTTTTAGGGCTGAATTTTCAATATTTTCTCACCCTGGTCGGGCAGAAGCCCAACCCAACCAGGCCAATTTACACTACCACAACTTTTCGAAGGATAATTTTGCTAAATTTGTTTACCCTGGTTAAGTAGCGGCCCAACCAGGTACTTTCAAAAGTTTTACACCCCTGTTTCAACATCCTGGATGCGCCAGTGACTACAGTTTGTACTGTACCTGTCAACATGTTGGTCATAGAGAACAGTAAACGGGACCCGGAAATACCATAAGAGGGCAGCAGCAGCAGCAGTCAGCCAAAGAATGTTATCCCATTTGAACAGCCTTCTCAGTTTGCTTTGGTCTCCTTCTGAATCTGAGCATTCCAACACTTCAGTCGTAGATCCATTTGCGAGATTCGGTTTCCGATTTCGCACCTCTGTTGTCATTCCCAATAACGAAGCAAGTAGTGCTAAAATACTGTAGGTAGGCTACACTATACTAAATCGTACACTATAACTAAAAATTCAACGTTCGCGTCTTGGCCATGGGTAGTTTACGCTATCCCGTGTGTCACGGCGGCCCCGGCATCCGTGAGAGCGGTTGTTTGTGGTTTCGAAACCGGTCGATGAAGCAGTCGACGTAAAGCCCAACCTAAACCGCCGAAAGCCGGTGATGGCTACTAGGTAAATGGGAACCAAACCGGCACTGCCGTTGCACCTAAAGGCAGCAAAGGGGAGGGTTATTTGTAGGCACGACTACCCCATTGAAAGGCTCTGAAAAGAGCGCGGGGTGTCCCGAAAGAAAGCGAACTAAAAAACAAACATGCAAAGACTTACTACCTCTCATTAATTTTCTTAATATTATCAGCGTTGTTTGTCGCTGCTAATAAAACAGGGACAAATAGTAGAAGGAAGGAGTACCAAGTTGGGCGATTACCAAGTCGAAACCACAGAGCACAGACAGCAAACTACACATTTATACGATCAATTAGAACCGGTAGCACAACCATTTATGGTGGCATCAGAATCATTTTCATCACAGACAGCAGCAGGTTTCTTCTTCAAAACAGAGTTCAACGCTTTGTCCAGACGCGCTACGAACGTGTCCACTTCCTTTTCGGTCATTCCTTTAAACAAACCAGCTGCTTAGACCGCCTGCAGGCACAGCAAAAATAATTTACGCACCGATTGCCGCTGCCACGTTCAAATAGCTGCCCGGATAAGTGGAAGTGTGGGCGCCCCAACCTTCGAATACAATGTCCTCAATCGTTTTCGTAATGCCTCGCGGTACAACTCTGCAGAAATACATTGTACAGTCAGGCACTTAACGCCGTTTATGGTACCGGTACGATATATGGTATCCCCACGTTCGGGGCCTGTGTTGGTACCATATCGTCGCCACTATGGCATACATGGGCCGGAAAAATCCGGAGGGGGTAGGGGGGTTGCAGACCTGGAGGGCCCCCCCCCCCCGAAAAAAGGCCAAAAAACGCCTATTTTGTCTTATATAAGCAAAAATTTGCTCCCTCCGGGAGGGGGGGTGGGGGAGTGGGGGTATGGCCGGCCGAGGGGGAGGGGTATACCCCCCTTACCCCCCCCCCCGCCCATGCATGCACTATGGCAAATAGAGCCAAGCGACAAAATGGAAAAAATGGAGCTAAGTGCAAAAAACTATAGCTAAAGCATCTAAAAACGTTTTCGAGAAGGAACGAAGTCGAAATTCGCTCTGTGTCAGGAGATACAGCCGCGCAACCAGACGCATGTGGACGGACATCACCAGATGATCCTGGTAAAATGAGTTAAGTGCTTTGCGCTTTTCCTGTTAGCTGACTTAATTTGGCATAAGTGACACATGCAAAATGTTATGCACAGCAATTATACACTTGTATTTTTGGTAAAAAATATTTAAACTGATATTGAAGCAAATTCACGAAAATGTAAAAAAATATTTAAAAGGCGATTTTCTCGATTTCGACTTTCTGTTACTTGGCTCGTTTTACCATAGTGGCGACGATAATATGGTACCCCTACCTTCGCATTTGTACCGGTATCACATGGTACCACACTCTGTTTAGATTCCGTACCATATATGGTACCGGCACCCATGGCCATGGGTAGTAGTTAGTGGTACCACATGGCACCGGCACCATATTATGGTGTCGGCACCGAAAAGGGCGTTAACTGCCGGACTGTTGTACATGTACGTACAAGGCTTTCCCATCTATCTCTAATCGGTTTGTAGTGACCATACATGTACCAGGGGGTTTGGGGTTACCCCTGCTGGAAAAGCCAACTCCCCTCACCCCCACCCCCGAGACGGGTTAGGGGACACCCCGACCCAAAAATACAAGTACTAGTAGTGACTCTAGTACTAACAAACTGTTAAAAAAGCCGCTTGAAAAGCCTTTGGAAACCGAATTTTGCGTTTCCACTGCTGATATTTAAGAGAAATCGGGGTTTTGGAAGACCTTTATGCAATTTTTGTTTGGTTTTAGCTCTCAAACGCTAATTTGGCAGCTTAAAATAGCGATTTTTAGCGTCCTTACTGAAAAAACGTGTAAAAACGCATTTCCAGGCGTTTCGGAGCTTTTAGAAATTTTGGATCCCCCTTTGGGCGAAACCCTCCTCGACCCCTCACCTAAGGGAAACCCCCTACCCCCACCTCTACTAGTACCATACATCTAACAGGCCATCCGCCAACGGGGAGGGGGTTGGGAGGGGATCTGAGCGGAAATTCTAGGGAGGGGGTTGGGCACTAAAAACCGCTCAAAAATCGTAAAAAATTGCAATTCTTCGGCTAAAAATCGCCAAAAATCGCAAATTTGGGCTCAAACACAGCTGAAAAGTGCTGTTTCACCGGCGATTTTTGTAATTTTTTGTCTGAAATTGCGAACAATCGCAAAAATTTGCGCAAAAAATTATTTGCCAGAAAAATCGTCTCCAGGGAGTCTGGCCTAAGTCGGGTGGGGGTAGGTAGGTAGACCCCATCTGCTACATGTATGCATACGCAAATAGTAGGCAGAACCAACCTGGCGCCAGAGCAAGACCTCGTGAACAGCATGGAGCCCAATTTTGTGACGGCATTCGAATCTTTGCCAGCGTCCAACACCTCCAAACTGACAGCCAGCGAAATGGGATTGGGCTTGGAATTCAAGAGAGAGCAATTGTGTCTGCGAATCACTGGCTTTAAGCTTTCTTTCAGGTATTCAAACCTGTCTTTCCTCTCCTTCAACAGACTCTTCCATCCGTCGGCACCCAGGTGCAGTAAAGTTATAAAAGTGTCCAAAGATGGGGTGATCGACGCTCTGCCTAAAGAGACGCGAAGGGCAAAATTAATCGATAAAAAGAGGCACGCTGCTATCAGACATGGGCTAGCATTTCGGCTGAGGGGGGGGGGCAGAATTTTCAATTCCTGGGGGGGGGGGGCTGAGGGGGGGGGGGTAGGACCGCCTGAGGGGGGGCAGAGAGGGTGGTAAGCCAAAAAGTCCGATTTTTGGCTAAAATCAAGGTTTTTTGGCTTATTTTTGGTTAAAATAAGCTAAAATAAGCTATTCTGAGCTCATTTACACCTAATCCAGGCATATTTTTATCATAATTTTCTATACAAAATCCTTCCAAAAAATTCCTGAGGGGGGTAGCGGCCGGCTGACGGGGGGGGGAGGTCAGAGCCTGAGGGGGGCCAACCCCCCTCAGCCCCCCCCTTTGCCCATGTCTGGCTGCTATCCTATACCGGGGTAGGTTTTTGCGATGCGATCCATTATTGATTTATCGAATCCGGCGATCACAGCGCCACCTACCGGCACTAGAAAGTTCTTGTCGGTCGACTGAACGAATACGTCGACACGGCCGCGTTTGCAGGCCTGAAAGCGCGCGGCCGGAAATTGTGGAGAAGAATAAAAATCGATAAAAGCAGCACCTGTTCTATTAAGTGACAGCACTTGGAGCTTTGAAGGCCGTAGGCGTTATTGACCAAATGTGCCACTTCGAACTGTCGGCACAATTGGGACACTTGCTCTAAACTGAACGCAACCGTTTTTAGCCAGCCACTTTTAGTGTCGGTACACCCGATATGCGATTTTTCGGGGGTCATTTCGTGTACAACCCCTTTTGTACGCTGTGTGTGTACCAATCGCCCGTCTTTCACTGCCTATTCACTACAATCTGAAACTTAACGCCGTTTATGGTACCGGTACCTACGGTAGGCTACTGGCACCATATGGTACCACTACCATATCTTATACACGTAACAGGGGGTCTGGGGTTCTGCCCCCCACCCCACTTAGGCTAGACCTCCCCCGAGACAATTTTGCCGACCACCACCTCCGATTTTTCTGGCAAGTAATTTTTTGAGCAATTTTTTGCGATTTTTTACAATTTCAGACACAAAAATTGCCAAAATCGCCTGCAAAACAGCACTTTTAGCTGTATTTCAGACCAAATTAGCGATTTTCGGCGATTTTTAGTCAAAGATTGCGATTTTTTAGCGTTTTTAGTGCCCAACCCCCTCCCAAAATTTTGGCTCAGACCCCCAACCCCACTTCCCCCTTCGACGGATGACCTGTTACATGCATAGCATACATGGTACCCCCCGTTCGCGGACTGTGGTGGTACCATATGGCACCGGTACCAATGCGAAGGTAGGTGTACCGTATATGGTGCCACCAGCCTAGGTACCGGCACCATAACATGGTATATTATATGGTGTTGGTACCATACACGGCGTTAAGTGGCTGACTGCACTAACTACCAGAATACATGTGACTGGACAGGGGGACCCGGGGTCTGTCTCCACGCCCACTTAGGCCAGACCACCCCGATCGGCCACCTCGGAGACGATTTCCCGACGCTGTCCGATTTTCTGGCAAGTAATTTTTTCAGCAAACTTTTGCAGTTTAGAATTTCATGCACCATTTCATTGCTACAATCGCCTGTAAAACAGCACTTTTCAGCTTAAGCGATTTTTGGCCAAAAGTTGCGATTTTTCAGCTTTTTTTTAGTACCCAACCCTTCCTCTAGCATTTGGGCTCAGACGCTCCCAACCCCCTCCCACATCGGCGGATGACAGCCCTATTTTTGTCCAACTAACCCCTGGGACCCTCGATGCACACGTATCGTGTAACGCAAACGGAACTGACAGGGCAAGGCTACTGGCTACCCCATTGAAGGGCTCTGAAAAGGGCGAGGGGTGTCCTGAGCTGTCCGAAAGGACAGTGGAACTCAAAAACAAACAACCTACTGGATACTCTGGACAAAAAACTCACACCAACCTGTCAGGGGATCTCGGCGCAAAACAACTGGTAGTTGTGAAGATACAAAGCACGCTCTTATCTTCTGAATGTTCTTTCAGCAGCCTTTCCATAGTTGCCAGATCGGTCCGTAACAGGCCGTCCACCTCAACTTGTTCCACGACCAGCGGAGTTAGCCCTAAAAGGGACGAATAATTGGTGACGATAAAAAACAGAATTGACCAACCGGCAGCTGTGATGGATTTGAGGCAAGATTTCTGGTCGATTCTAGACCAGATCACGTATTTGGCTGCCGGGTTGTTGCGTTTTAGGGAGAGCAGACACAGAGTTATCGCCATACCAGTGGCTGTCGGCACCACAAAACACCATTCACATGATCTGATGCCTAAACTAAGACTGGCTAATGTTGAAAGAACACTTGCAACTGTAGTTTCGAAAAGGGTAAGAACAAGTGCATTATATACAAGCTTATATTTAAAACAATTACGAACATAACAATTAGTATTCACTCTTGGATTGGATGTGTTTTCTAGGCCATTGCGTATATTGGAATTGGGTTTTTGTTCCCCAGTACATAATACTGACTGCTTTAGGAAGCCCTTTTTGTGATAGTAAGCATTAAAAGTCATAGTCCCTGATCTTCTAAGTAGCACCAACTAATCTACTTTTTCTTACGATAGTTTATTAACCGACCGACTTTATCCCATTTAGCTATACACTGGCTAATATAGGCACACGAGCAGGAAAATCTAAGCTACAGTAAAACAAGTAGTCAAACAATATACATACAATTACTTAGCCGGTTACATTACTGCGCAAAATTATAGGGTTTTTCGGCACTTATTGGCTTATTGGCACTCAAAATTATAGGGTTTTTTCGGGTCTTATTGGCTTATTGGCACTCAAAATTATAGGGTTTTTCGGGTCTTATTGGCTTATTGGCACTCAAAATTATACGGTTTTTCCGGACTTATTGGCTTATTGGCACTCAAAATTATACGGTTTTTCCGGACTTATTGGCTTATTGGCACTCAAAATTATACGGTTTTTCCGGACTTATTGGCTTATTGGCACTCAAAATTATACGGTTTTTCCGGACTTATTGGCTTATTGGCACTCAAAATTATACGGTTTTTCCGGACTTATTGGCTTATTGGCACTCAAAATTATACGGTTTTTCCGGACTTATTGGCTTATTGGCACTCAAAATTATACGGTTTTTCCGGACTTATTGGCTTATTGGCACTCAAAATTATACGGTTTTTCCGGACTTATTGGCTTATTGGCACTCAAAATTATACGGTTTTTCCGGACTTATTGGCTTATTGGCACTCAAAATTATACGGTTTTTCCGGACTTATTGGCTTATTGGCACTCAAAATTATACGGTTTTTCCGGACTTATTGGCTTATTGGCACTCAAAATTGTAACAAAACAAACCAGCCAGTCTAACAGCATCGAGCACAAGAGAATTGCACAACTGGTTAATCAATGAAGAACCGGCAGCTTTCGGTTGCACAGCTGTGACGTCACCAGACCGTCCGATTCCGTGCGACAAGTTCCAATGTCGCTTTGATACAATCGGACACACTACTCTGCCCTCCCTCTCACCAACTCCCACCTAAAAAACAGCTGAACATCAATCAAAAACCGGCACTAATCGTAGAGTACTTGATGAGGAAAATTGTTGCTATCCATTTGGGCCAGTTGTAACATCAATTTTTCGACGGCCAAATCCGGCCACCCTGTGCGCGGTAGTTTTCGCTGCAAAATTTCGTTGAACTTTAAGCACAAAAACAATTCTTTGCTGCAGGTTGGTGTTCTCAGACCAACAGCCAAAGGGAATAAATAAGGCAGCACTTACATGCCTGAGCAACTCGTGAACAGAGTTTTCGAATGAGTTAGATGCAGAGGCAGCCTGCTCGACGTAGCTAGAGCCTATCAATTTAGAAGACAACTGTTGAAATTCGGAATCCATAACTAAAAAAGAAAACGCTCACAGAAATAGATCATACAAGTGCATAGTCGGCAGCTAAGTGCTAACTAGGAACAGGCAGGCTGTTGTTCTGGCTCTTGGCGCAAAAATTTGCCAAAATTCGCAAACTTTCTGCAAAAATTGATTTTTCGAACAGAAAGCAGATTTCCAACAAAAAATTGTCCAAAAATCGAAGTTTTAACCGACAATTGGCCAAAACTCGGGGTTCAGTGCGCAGTTACCTGGAGAAAGATTGCGTTTCGTTTCACATTGTAATCGATGTAACCAAACTGTACTGTACTGTACTTTACTCCGGATTAATAAACAACACCATGCAACGCACAGTAAACGGTTGGAGTCGTAAAATTACCTACTCAGAAAAAATTATGAAACATGAACGGACAGCAGAATTTAGAATTGTGAACATGGGCTAGCATTTCGGATGAGGCATACATGTAACAGGTCATGCGCCGAAGGGGGAGGGGGGGTTGGGGGGTCTGGCGCCGGCCGGGGGGTCTGAGCTAAAATTTTGGGAGGGGAGTCGGGCACTAAAAAGCGCTCGAAAATCGCAATTTTTTGGCTACAAATCGTAAAAAATCGCTAATTTCGGCTGAAATACAGCTAAAAACTGCTGTTTTGCAGGCGATTTTGGAAATTTTTTTGTCTGAAATTGTAAAAAATTGCAAAAATTTGCTCAAAAAATCGCTTGCCAGAAAAATCGGAGAGGGGGGGTCGAGAAAATCGTCTCGGGGGGGTCTGGCCTAAGTCGGGTAGGGCAGACCCCCCTGTTACATGTATGGGATGAGGGGTAGTAAAGTTTCAAACCCTGAGGGGGTTGAGTGGGTAGCAGAGGCTGTTGGGGGCTGAGGGGATGGTAAGCCAAAAACTCAAATTTTTTACTAAAATCAAGGTTTTAGGCTTATTTTAAGCTGTTTTAACTATTCTATTCTGAGCCCATTTACGCCTAATCCAGGCATACTTTTATCTTGAAACTTGAAACTTTATCGTCCACTAGTTAAAACCCGACACTACTGTAAAGCAGCCACTGGGTAGGACAAGGCTTAAACAAATAAAAACATAAATAAAAGTCACATAAAACAACTGAGGTTAAAATTCACACATAGATTACGAAATTCAGAAGAGTCTAAAAACTTTTCAAATGCGAACAAACCAAGCACAGGCACAGAAGGTGGTAAAGCATTCCACACACGAGCAGCAACCGGATAAAACAGCTCACCCGTGGCGGCCTTATGTCTGGCCAGCTCTACGTGGCAAGTGTGGTTCAGACGGCTACTTCTACGGTTTCTAGAGGCTCTTTCAAACGAGTCAGACGGACAGTAGCGAACGCCATGGTAATACTTATAGAACAGCTTCAATCTCTGTTTCGCAGCACACAGCCAGAGAGGAGAGAGACACTTTTTGGACAACAATTCACAATTTCCGAGCATAGTGCTGTAGTTATCAGTGTAATTATTACAGTAGTTCTGTGCATAAAAGCGTTGGACTTTTTCATATTTCTGACGAGAATACTGACTTCTGGGATAACAAGCTTCCCACGCATAGCACATTTGAGGCAGAACACAGGCATTATAGACTGTAGACAAGACATATCGTGGCGCACCACCGCGAACCAAACGCATGGTTGCACCCAAAGCCCGCTTGGCCTTCGATGCAGCTATTTCAGTGTGCTCAGCAAAACTTAGCTTCGAATCAACCACAATACCAAGGTACTTGAAAGAGAACACACGTTCGAGCCGATCAGCACCCAAAACCAGGTCAGCAGCGAGAGGAGAAGGATTTGGATGGAGGGAGAAAAGTTGATATTTAGTTTTGGATGAGTTTAAGGAGAGATTTAGATTATTTATTTCGTTTAGAATAGCCTAATCAAGCCTAAAGCCTATCACAATTTGCTATACATAATTCTTCCTAATAATTCCTGAGGGGCATGGCGGCGGGCTGAGGGAGGTTAGAGCCTGAGGGGGGCCAACCACCCTTTGTCTGGATGTAACAAAAAAAAGTAAATTTCACAAAACGACTAGCAATATTTTACTATATATATTTAAATACTATTAGTAACATCTTTTGTTCATTTCTGTTAATTTGGTACCAAACAGTACAAGTTTTCGATGCGCTGTTACTGTTGCATGACCTCAGCATAAGGGGGAAACGAAATATGTACCAGGGGATCCGAGTAGTCTCTTTACCACGTACGTACATTGATAACAAACGACTAATCAAAGTAAAATAGTCTACAGTGACAGAAAATACAGTAGGTACTGCCCATGACAGTAACGGCAAATCGAACCGTCACGAAACTGCGAATTGGCAAGAGTTGCTCCTTTATTTCTCAGTAGCGACAAGAATGTTTGACAAGCAAAACCAGTACTTGGCTCAATCAATAACTCTGTAATATAAACTCTCTGTATATACTCTACTATTGCTAGCAGTTACTGACTCTACTAACTTCAGTGCACTACGATCGCTTAGAATAGTACGCTTAATCTATAGACCGCACTTATAACTGTACATCAACAAAACAAATCAGTAGACTGGAAATCTACCGACGCACCCAAGTTGTTGAACACCAAACAGTTGAACAACCAGAACAATCGAAACTTGAGAACACACGAGATCGAACAATAACTGTAAACAACAAATAGTGACCAAGTGCAAAATAGTAGCACAGGCGCAAAAACACACTAAAAGAAAGAAGAGAAATATGCCTCAGGCCCAGAACTTGTGCGCCGACAGCTTTGTACCACTGATCCTCAGCTTCTGCGTCACAGCTGACCAGTCAATTTCTTGTTTCTGGCTCGTCTCTGTACTAACACTGGCCTCTCTCAGACTGAAACAATTCAAAATGAGACCAAATCTAACTGAAACCTTTGTTTTACATGCAACAGGTGGTCGGCCCCATTTTTCTGGCCAAGTAATTTCTTTTTGGCCAGCATTTTTTGTCATTTCAGACTGTAAAAACAGCACTCTTTTAGATGTTATCAGCCACAACCCCTAATTTCTTCTCGTTTTATGTTTTTGTGATTTCTAGATATTCGTCAGCATTTCTGGTAGAAGAACAACTATATACTAAAGAAAAACAGATGGTAACCAAAAGCATTACACAGTCAGGCACTTAACGCAGTTTAAGGTACCAACTACCGACACCATAATATGGTACCCCCATGTTCGCGGCCTGTGGTGCTACCATATATGGTACCCCTACCCATGGCCATGGGTGCCGGTACCATGCTATCACTACCATATGGTACGAAATTTGAACTGAGTGGTACCATATGGTACCGGTACCAATGCGAAAGTAGGGGTATGGTACCACCACTGTGGGCGAATGTGGGGTACGATATATATGGTGTCGGTACCATAAACAGCGTTAAGTGCCTGACTGTTACAGCCGCATAGTTGCATCATTCTCTTTGTTTAGTGCAAGGATTACTGTAGAGGAAGGGAAGGGCCGATTGGCCTCTTAATCCCACCTGTCTGTCATTACTCAAAAGGCCTGCCGAGTGGCCGATACTCTGACCGGAATTTCGGCTCCGGCCGCGGCCGGATTCCGAGAAAGACCGGTTAGATGTAGCTCTAGTGAGGAGAAGAGTAGAAAGAGCTACCAGTGTATTCTGTAGTTGTCCTTGCCGCGCTTGGCCAGTTCGTGAGCGGAGAAGACGGGCGAGGGCAGACTGACCGACTGCGTCACGATCTGGTGATTGTAGGCGAGCGCATTGGAGATTCCTTGCAAGTCGTCCTGACTGAACCCGTTATCGTCGTACAACAATGCATAGATAGGGGTTCTGGCAGTGCCCTAAAACAACTGCCATAAACAAATCAAAACTCAAAAAATCAAAAATATCATCAATCTCAATCTCAATCCAATCAAGCAGCCAGCTCACCTGAATAGCCCTGTGCGGGTTAAGAAAGAACTCGGTGTGACCGGGGTGCACGACGTTTGTGTCGACCACCGTTCCGGCTGGAATGTTCTGCTCGGCGGCCGGCCTTCGGGGGTCCGGATTCTCTAGGAAGAGCCGGGTGTTGTGGCGCTTTCTCACCACCAACACAGTCAGTTTAATTTGGTCCGAACCCGAGGCTCTGCGACAGGCCGCCTTCACTTGAGGCACTTCTTCCTTTATTACCTACAACCACAATAAGGTTGCCAGCACTCTATGTATCATACATGTACTAGGACGGGTTTGGGGGGTTACTCCCCCAGCTGGAAAGGCCAAACCCCCCCTCACCCCCCGAGACAGGTTAAGGGGACCCCCCCCCCCCCGACCAAAAAATACAAGTACTAGTGGTGGCTCCAGTATTAACAAACTGGGTCAGAAATCACTAATTTTAAGCCTAAAATTCACTTGAAAAGCCTTTGGAAACCGAATTTGGCGTTTCCACTGCTGATATTTAAGAGAAATCGGAGTTTTTGGAAGCCCTTTTTGTCATTTTTTGCTTGTTTTTAGCTCTAAAAAGCTATTTGGCAGCTTAAAATTGCGATTTTTAGCATCCTTACTGAAAAAAACGTGCTAAAAAGGCGTCCTGGAGCTTTTTGAAATTTTGGACCCCACCTCTGGACGAAACCCCCCCCTCGACCCCCCATCTGAGGAAACCCCCCCTACCCCCCTCCCCCAGGTCGGCTCGGAGCTGTTACATGTATGCTATGTATGGTCAATCAATGACTAACACCGACCATGCGATACTGTCCCTCCGACACTCCGTCTCTAAAGAACATAACGGCGGTGGGAAATTGTCCCTGATGATTGGCGGCGTATCGGTTCAGCATTTCGACCATCAACTCGCTCAATCCATCGATTACCGCCTCTCTGCGAGTCTCCTGGTAGCAGTAATCGCCGGTGAACTCCAGTGGATGGTCGCAGGTGTTAGCGCTGATCTGCAACAACCAACCAACCATTAATTATTAGTTGCTAATTAATTATTACCCCGACCACGCTGGGCTCTTTGCACCGTTCGCCTTTTCTCTCCTGCTCCTTGGACAACGGCGGCGGGTGACTGACGTCCAGACCGACGAACAAAATGCCACTGTTCAGCCATTTATCGGTGCTGAAAACACTTTCGAAATCAGACGTTTCGGCGAACCAACACATCCTTTTGTTCGCCTTTATACTCGCTGATACTCTAACAGCAGTCACTTACATACATGTAACAGGGGGTCTGCCCCATCCCGACTTAGGCCAGCTCCCCCCCCGGCGGGACCCCACCGAGACGATTTTACTGACACCCCTCTCCGAGCAGTTTTTAGCTGTATTTCAGCCCAAATTAGCGATTCTTTGACGATTTTTAGTTGAAAAATTGCCATTCTTTCTATTTTTGAGCATTTTTAGTGCCCAACCCCTCCAAATTGGGCTCGGACCCCCCCCCCGACCGGCGCCAGACCCCTCAAGCCCCCTCCGCTTCGGCGGATGACCTGTTACATGTATGCCCGGACGCCCTGTTAGATGTATGATTCAAAACAAAATACCCTGATTTTTCAGTGATCCCCTTACAAATTTTAAAGTCCTGACCCTGGCACGAACCCAGTGGAGAGGACAAAGAGAAATTTGAATAGTTTGATTAGAAAATAGTAGCACTCACAGCTGATTGGACTCGAGTTGAATGGCGTAGTTGAGTCCGGCCGCTTTCAAGTTCAGTTTCATCAGCACGTTTTCGACCACGCGTCCGCCGCTTTTGCCCATCATCTTGCCGGCCGTCTCCCAACGCAGATGCTGCGTCTGTATGGCGTAGATAACTTCGTAGTACTTCATCAGTGCTGAACCATCATTATTACTATGTATTTACTTAGTATCTATGACAGTAGCAGGCACTTAACGCCGTTTATGGTACGGCACCGGTAGCATATGGTACCACTCTGTTCAGATTTCGTACCATAGTATGGTACCGGCACCTATGGCCATGGGTACAGGTGGGTACCATATGGTACCATCACAGTCGCCGAACGTGGGGTACCATATCGTCGCCACTATTTTTTTTGTATTTCTTGCCCTGGCCATCAGCGATTAGCTGTTGATATCAGGCCAACAGACGCACCTTTTCGTATGGCAGAGTGGGACATTACCTACGAAAAGATGTTTGACACATCTTGAGAAGGGAAAGAAAGAGTAGAGGGTGGGGAAGAAATAGGAAGGAGAGATAGGGGCGTGTAATGAGAGCTTGTTCATCTGATATTCCTTGTGGTCTCAGCAAACCGGAGCAAGAGGAGTAGCATCGGCGGTGAAACCATCTTGAGGCATGGAACCAGACCACAATGGTAGTATTGGACACTGAGAATCGGGGCTGAAAAGCGTTATAAAGAGTGAGCGAAGCTGTGGTTGTGGTGATCAGGCCGGTGAATGGCTGAGAGAAAAGCCACATCAATGAACCGAGTCCCTGAGTCGATAATGCAGCTCGGCAGCCCAGCAACCAAGTGTGCAACACTTGCAGCTGAGAATATGGAGAAAATAAGCAGCATGGAGCTGGAAGAGAAAATTAGGTGGGGGTAGAGGGCTCACACACTCAGGAAGTGATAAAGCAAGTGTGGCCACAAGATCTTCAGCACTCTAAACCATACGTCAATAATGCGAATGTTGAAAGGGTCTGCGGCGACCCTTGCGAGGTTGCTGGGACAGTTTATGCAGAAGGTGACTGCACACCACATACCCCGGAAGGTAAGTCCCCAGTGGTTTTGATCAGATCCTGAGCTATGAGCAAGATAATAATAGAGTGAAGATTTTGGAAGAAAGAGTGAGTATGAATGGTTTAGTCGAAAGTGTGAGTGGGCGTTAGCAGTAAAGCAGCTTTGACTTGCAGAGCAAACCAAGCCTGCCTTACTCCCCCCTCCGCGGCGGGGACGCCCCCACTCGTGGGAGGGCGTCGCCACTATGGTAAAACGAGCCAAGTAACAAAATGAAAAAAATGGAGTTAAGTGCGAAAAACTATAGCTAAACCACCTAAAAACGTTTTGGCGAAGGAACGTAGTTGAAATTGGCTCTGTGTCAGGAGATACAGCCATGTGCACGGACATCACCAGGTGATCCTGGTAAAATGAGCCTAGTGCTTTGTGTTTTTCCTGTTAGCAGAGTTACACCACTGACACATGCAGAATGTTTTGCACACCAATTATTTACTTGTATTTTAGGTAAAAAAATATTTAAACTGATATTGAAGCTAATTCACGAAAATGTAACAAATATTTAAAAGGCGATTTTCTCGATTTCCACTTTCTGTTACTTGGCTCGTTTTACCATAGTGGCGACGATATATGGTGTCGGTACCATAAACGGCGCTAAAGCCTGACTGCCTGTGCCACAAACAGAAAAAAGAAAGTACCGTGCGCCTCAGTAGATTCGTCGACGGTGATAAAGAGGATGAAGGTGACGTTCTGCTGACCGCAGAGCTTGAAATAGGACTCGATTCCCTCCTCTTCCATGTATCTGGCGTCCAATTGCTCCGACAGAGCGATGCCCGCTTCTTTGGCTTTCTTCACCAGAAACTCAACGAAACTCCTGAAAAACTATTTATTGGTGAAAACAGTCTACTCATTACCGGTCCGACCAGACATTGGCAAAGGATGCTTTCAAATCGGTTGAGATTTGCGGTTGCCACAGCAAAAAATCTGCTGGCTTGTTTTTTTTGGCGGACCCTGTATATTTGAGCCCACCTAACCGATTTTTGACCGTTGTTTAGTACCCAACCTTCCTCCACTACAATTTGGGACAAGACCCAAAACTCCCTCCCCCAACGGCGGATGAGTTTCCACTTAAAGCGTATGACCGGTTAGCAACAGAAATAAAAAGCTGACATGAACTGGTTCTCGCCAACACTTCGTCCGAACAAGAGCGCCACCCATCTCTCTATTCCGGCCGGTCGGATGAACTTCTGGTAGCGCATGTTCCAGTGACCGTTTTGAACGCGCACTCCACTGTTCAGTGCGTAGACCGGCGTCGGCTCCGGCAACACTCTAGCTGTTACTCTCACCGACTCGCCACTCACTGAGACGCCCGCTCGTTGCAGGTACTCGTTGGCTCTGAGACGTGCTACACTCTCTTCCTTCTCAATCTGTTTTAGACGCTGCGCTGGGGGCACTGTACATTTCTGAAACCGACCAACTGACGTCACTATACCATGTACAGGGGATCCCCCAACATAAATTAGGCCAGACCGCCTGTCGAGACGATTTTCCGACCCATCCGATTTTTCTGCCAAGTATTTTTCTAGCAAATTTTTACTATTATATAATTTCAGGCAATAAAATTGCTAAAGTCAACTGTAAAACAGCAGCACTTTTCTTCAGATTAATTTGAGCACAGATAAGCGATTTTTGACGATTTTTAGTACCAAACCACCCTGCCCTAAAATGTGGGCTCAGACCCCAACCCCCCTCTGCCATCGGCGTATGACCTGTTACATACATGCGTAAGACCAAGAATGTATAAGGAAAGAATGTTCCATTGCGCGGTCGGCCGCTGGCAGAGCGTGGCCATGCGATGCAACAAAATTTCGGTCACCCTCCCGAAAAACTCCTCACAGTGGCATTGCGGCCTAAACCACTACACCAACTGTGCTGGCCCTACAATGTGGGGAAGGAAAACAAAACTGCTCGGTTGCATAGTAGTCGTCCTGAGGGGACAAAACCCTCAGCACCAATTCTTACCGATTTTTAAGTAAAAGCGTCCATGGACGTTTATTTAGTTTTAGCAGGTTTCACAATCTAAATAAGCGCCTAGGGGCGGCTGTTTGGAAAGTAGTGTACACGGGCACTTATATGTTTGATTTTCGGACTTAGTTTTCAACAAAACAGATAAAACCTTATTTGTTTGCTATTCGGCCCAATTTTTAGCAAATTTTTACCTATTTTGCACCCGATTTATTTATCTCTTCCAGGACAAAACGCTTGATCTAAAAGGCTTCCAAATAATCGCCCAGGACAGGCCGCTAAGCATTTATACGGAAGTACCATAAAGCTTCTTCCCTTTTTTGGCAGCGATTGAATAAGGGAAGAGAAAACTGACCGGAACCATTTCCCGCATCTGACGCGCCGTCTGTTTCTCTATCGGAACCCGCTGATTATCCAACACATGACACAACTCGAGCGGATGGTAGCTGATATGACCGGCGTCTCTCTCCAGTATGCAGGGCAGATTGAGGTACCTGAAAATAACTACCACCTGACAGCATTACTATTGTATTTGGTCTTTTCTGCTATTCCTAGTGTCTGCTTCGCCTGGCCCGTAAATTCAGTTCTACCGCTCTAAAATTAGCTCTTTTGTTTGCCGACACAATTGGTGTAGTGGTTTAGGCCGCATAGTCACTGTGCGCTCATCCTCTCGGCGCGGCAAGTTTCTTGCCGCAAAGAGTTGGTCGTCGGCACGAGGCTCCACCCAAGCCACCGAAAGCTGGTGACAGCTAGTAGGTAAAATGGGAACCGACTGGATCTGCCTAAGTGACCGGCACCCAGCAGCATGGCTAGGAGTGGCTGGAAGCGAAAGAAGGGCAACGTCCGAGATGACGAATCGCGTGGGTCGCGACTCGCGAAATAAACCACCAGTCTGATCCTAGGCCGTAACATCGGATCGGAGCTGTTTTGGTTAGCACTTATAAATTGTTTTGTCTCTAGAGGAGCACCGAACTTACTGCAGATGGATTTGGTATTTGTCCTTGAAGTAGTCGACAATGAAGGTTTTCTCCGGCAGACTGACCTGGCAGTCACCCAACGGATGGTGACTCACTCCCGAAGCCACGAACTCTCTTCTCTGCTTACTACTTCGCTCCTCGCTGGCCATCGCCATGTCTGCAAGTACCTTTTTTAACCGATCTCTTATTTGAGAACAGTGCATGCATGCATGCCTAGTTGCCTGGCGAAATGCTCAAAGTTCGGCGCGAAATTCAAATTTTAGGGGAAGTTTGATTTTTTGCCAATGTTTTGGAACTTTCAGGTGAAAGTTTGACAAAAACTGCCCAAAAAATCTAATTTCCGGCACAAATTTGGACAAAAAATCGAAATTTTCTTCCGAGTTTGGTGCGTAGTTGCCAAAACATCTGTTGCTTAAAAACGCATCTGGAGGCTTTCTAGCAGCCTCTAGCAACGTTTGGTGGATTTATATTTTCGTCCCCCCCCCTGAGCACCCCATGCACATGTACTAGGTGCACAGGCGGTTCGGCTCGACATACCATACCCCCACCCACTAAAATGGCCGCCACCCCATATATCTGTGGTCTTTGACGACCTCAACCAGTCCTTCCTGTGATTGAGACTGGTTTTACCTCGGAAAAAGAGGTCCAGAACTTTGTGCTGACGTCTGGTGAGTTGAAGCTGAGCCGGGTCGAGATTTCTCGGCAGTTCCAAGGCAATTCTCAGGTGATTCAAGGCTGTGTCCGGCTCAAAGATCACCGTCTTCTTTACTAAAACAATCAGATTATACAGGGTATGTAAGAGAGGGGGCAAGCTGTTCGAAAAGTGCAGTGGGTGAGCTGAGCTGAGCGGCACAGATACTAGCCAATAAGACCACTGACATCGACCGCATACAACAGTCAGGCACTAAACGCCCTTTATGGCACCATACATAGCGATCGACCGGAACCAAAATTTTCACCGGAACCGGAACAGGAACCGGAACCACCCAGTTCCGGCCGGAACCGGAACCGGAACCGGAACTTTTTCAATATTTGGTCCAAAATTTATAGAAACGTATTTATAGGCACGTCGTGTACAAATTCCTGTTATAAACAGCAGCAGAAGTTCAAATCAACAACAGAATACAGACTTTTCAATAACAGTAGTCAAGAGCGCGCAAATTGTACTTCAGAAAGAGAAGCTTTTCAACATTTTCAGGTTTCAGCTTTGATCTGTCACCTTCGGAGATGTTTTTAGATCCTTAAAGCCTTAAAGATCCTTATTTTTGATAAAATGATCCTTATTTTTCTCAATTTCGCAGAAGTGGTCTCGCTTGTCCTTTCCCCCAAAGTACCGGTCAAGCTGCTCAAGCAAGCAACTTTTCAACGTGCCGCATCCTCCTTGACCAGTGACATCAACAGTAGAAAGAGAACAGAAACACTCAAAACACACAGACACTAAAGAAGAAAGAAGAGGATCACGCAAAAATAAATAAAAAATCGAGCAACAAGGCGAGTATGCAGCCCTTTCCCCCCATTCATGCAAATTCTACTGCCCCCACTGAGCTGCGCACTTTATTAAACAGACGCAATAATACTTGATGTAACTGAATATCCATCGAAAATAGTGAATAAAAAAGTTCCGGTTCCGGTACCCTTTTTCACCGGAACCGGACCGGAACCGGAACCGCCAGTTCCGGCCGGAACCGGAACCGGAACCGGAATTCCGGTCGATCGCTAACCATACATGGTGACGGTGCAATAAGGTGCTAGTTAGTGACACCATAAAATAATACCCCCCATGTTTGGGGACTGAGCTACACCCCTCAAAGTTGGCTCGCCAGCCGTTTTTTGGCCAATTTTTGGACCTTTAACGACCCAAAATTATATGTGCCGTGTCCGCACTTCTAAACCGACAACTTTCGCATGCCTCTAATGGCCCAAAAATTGGCCAAAAAAAACGGCTGGCGATCCAAATTTGAGACGGCGTAGCTCCGGTTCTAGGGGGTTGCATATTTCTTCTAATATGCGCCGATGGCAATCGTTCGTGGTCAATTTTACGCTCAAAATTTTAGCCGGATCGGTGAGATGAGCTGCTTGTCGTCCCCAAGCTGACTTTCTCGCAAAATGCATGTTAACAGTGCCAGACTGTAAATGGGTTGGAGTCTTCAAAATCTGAAAATTTGGGGGCGGCCCTACCGATTTGGGGTCGCGGTCAATTTGGTGGGTGGGTGGGGTCAGGAACAAAAGTCGGCTTCCGCTGGGGTGAGGGAGGGGTCTAGCCCAAGTTGGGGTGGGCAACCCCAGACCATGTATGATGGACTAGCATTTCGGCTGAAGGGCTTGTTGATTTTAACCGACTGCAGTCTGGCGCAGGCAGGGTAAGAGAAAACAAAACTAACTGTCAGTTTGTAAGACGGCCACCGGAGAGTCGCCACTGCCCTCGACGATTCGCACGTTCTTCTGAATGCCGTCTCTGAAGTAACGACCCGGCATGCGTTCACAGGCGCCGTCCAGGTGGTAGAACCGGTTTCCGAACGCCAGATAGTTGGGGCTAAACCAGAGACAGCAGTGCATTTGATACATGTAACACATACATGGGCCGGAAAAATCCGGAGGAGGGTCCCGAAAAAAGGCCAAAAATCGCCTATTTTGCCTTAAATAAGCGAAAATTTCCTCCCTCCGGGGGGGAGGGGGTATGGCCAGCCGAGGGGGAGGGGTATACCCCCGTACCCCCGGCCCATGTATGATGTAACAGGACCCGACTTAGGTCAGACCCCTCCGATTTTTCTGGCAAGTAATTTTTTGAACAAATTTTTGCGATTTTTTTTAGAATTTCAGACACTAAAATCGCTGAAACGAGCCCAAATTAGCGATTTTTGAGTGCCCTACCCCTACCTAGAATTTGGGCTCAGTCCCGTTCGAGTCGAAATCAAGTCAAAAGTCTAGAACGCTCAAAAACGCTAAACACTACAGCCAAGCAGTCCAAGCAAAATTTAATTCGAACGATTTCTTTTGTAGATTCGAAAACGCGGGACCTCAATTCCCCGCCAGAGCGGATATTCAATCATAATCAATATAGAATTACTTGAAGAAAAGCACTTGACTAGTGAGCAACTCTAGTGCGTGTTGCTGCGACCGATCGCGCAGTTCCAAGTCCTGTTCGAGTTGACTTTCAAAATCGCTCATCTTTATGGTGAATCGGTCGACGGCCGGCGAAAGCGAAACGGAAAAGTGAGAGATCGGCTGACCCTTTAGCTGCGTCCTTAACTTTTCGTCCAGATCATCTAGCCTTATCTCGAACGTCTACAAAACATTCTAGATTTATGCAAAACTATGCCTAATCGGTCCTTAAACTGTCTCGGGGTGAGGGGTTGGCATACAGGTCATCAAAGGGGGCGGCGGTTGGGGGTCTGAGCCCAAATTTTGGGAGGGAGTTGGGCACTAAAAATATCAAAAATCGAAAAAAACGCAGTTTTTCGGCTAAAAATCGTCAAAAATTGCTAACTTGGGCTGAAATACAGCTAAAAAGTGCTGTTTTACAGACTTTTTGACAATTTTTGTGTTCCGAAATTGAAAAAAATCGAAAAAATGCTTAAAAAATTACTTGTCAGAAAATCGGAGGGAGGTCGGAAAAATCTTCTCGGGGGGCAGGCCGAAGTCGGGTGGGGGAACACCCTCTGTTACATGCATGGGGGGTTGGCCTTTCTAGCTATAGGTAACCCTAAATCCCTAGTACATGCATGCCTATGACACAGTTATGCCTGTCGGCAAAGGATAATAAACTTTAACGAGGTCTTTCTAGCTAGGGAGTAACCAATAAACCCCTACAGATAAATCAGTAGAGAAAAAACCACTTACAGCACCAGTGCCAATCTCCAATTTCTGCAGCGAAAACAAAATCTTCATGCGATCGTAGATCAGAGCAAAGACGTCTCCAAACAAGGCGGGATGTTTGTTGCGCAGAGCTGTGTAGACCCCAACGCAGACTGCGCGCTTCTGCGTGAAGAAATAGCTAAACAAACAAACAAACCATTGTCAACAGAACAGAACAATAAGCAGAACACTTTCTAAACTCACTCGTTTCTAGCCCCCTTCGAATACTCCATCGGACGCTTGAGAGGCTTCACATCGCAAATGCGCACGTCATAGCAGTAGAGCAGAGGAGAGTCTGGCTCGAACTCCACCTGCTTCATGTTACAAGTGACTGGCAGCTCTCTTGTTCTTCTGCTTCCCGGAGCCAATTTCTCCGCGATAGGACACGCAGACGGTTGCTACAAATTGGTTTACTTATTCAAAATCTCACTCGTGTTGGAACTGGTTGTTGGGTTAAACATACATGTACTACGGAGTTGGGATTACTCCCTAGCTAGAAAGGCCAACGCTCCTCAAGCCCCCCGAGACAGTTTAGGGACCCCGGACTAAAAATACAATACATTGCTGTAGCAACTGTTTCATACATCGGGTTGGGGTCAGTTCGCCGCGGCCGGTTTGCCGCGAGTCAGTTCGCCGCAGGGTTATTCCGCCGCGGACCGGTTCGCCGCAGATAATAATTTTTAAATTCGGTTTAGCAAGCGTACTTGTACTGTCGTAGCGTAGTATGCGAAGTAAATGTGGCATATTATGAAGTCCGGCCAAAACTTATTACAAGGCTCTGCAATGCTACCTGGGTTTGAACTGGGCGAGGGAGTTGGCTACAGAATGCCGAATTGAAAATGCCAAAAGAGAAATGCCGAATGTACAAAATGTTTCGGTTACTTCAGTTGTTTTCGACGATTAAGTTCGCTTGAAATGTTGCCCTCTGAAAAAATCGAATGCTCAACTATGGGACCGAAATTTCAAAATTGAATTTCTAGTGCACTAATCAGAGTTTTTTTACTTAAAAATTGGAGTAACCTTTGGAGTACTTCAAGAATCAAAAAGAATTTCATTTTAGACGAAAAGAATTTTTTCGAACCCATTTGGGCTCCTCCTCCTAGCTAGCTCCTCCTAGGGAACCTCCTAGCTCATCTGGAACCCCCTTAACCGTTCTTTTTATTTCAGAATAATGTAGCGCTGTCAATTCCCTACAATTTGGTATAAAGCAAATTCCAATTTTTTTTAGTTTTTTATCTTTGTAGCTATATTTCACCACATTGCTCCACCGCTCAGCCATTGTGTTTCATAATATACAGTGCATATCAGTCCCAATGCGCACTCATTTTGCCCAAATTTTTAATTTCAACAGTTTGACTCTCGGACTTTTGATCCATAAATATATGAATGTCATGTTAATCGTTAATCCGGACATTCGCCTTCCGGACAAGATTAGACCAGGTCCCAATTTTTCCCATGTGATATGACTCATTAATCCGTATCCGGATTCGTTAATCGGGACAGAAGATTTGGGGGTACGAACTTCGAAATTTGTATGGTAAAGTGATCCGTTAATCCAGATTTAATTAATTTTGACAAAATCCATACGCAATTTTTCAATTCAGGTGTGAATTTTCAATTGAATAATGCTTTTCGTTGAGTAAGAATGTGATTATTTTTGCCTTTTTAGGAGTTATAATCAGCTGAAATAACTTTTTGTGTTTTAATTAGGGGGTTCAGCTGCAGAATCTAATATGCAACTGACAAAAAGCTGTCATTTAGGCCTTTGACCTGAAAAACAGTGTTTTAACTTTGATTCGATAATCCAGAAATTCGCTAATCCAGACAAAATTTGCCGGTCCCAATTTGTCCTGGTTTAATGAGACATGACTGTACGTCTACATAATACACATTACCACATTAACTAAACATACTAAGCTGTCACAGTGTATGTACGCCTGCTAAACCGAATTTAAAAATTATTACCTGCGGCGAACCGGTCCGCAGCGAAATAACCCTGCGGCGAACTGGTTCGCGGCGAACCGGGCGCGGCGAACCGGTCGCGGCGAACTGGGCGTCTCCCCATACATCTTGCGTTATGTTTTTATGCGTTTAGCGGCAATGGCGTATCGCTTGAGGATAAAGTTTCAATTTCTGTACTAGTAGTGGCTTTAGTAAATCACTAATTTTTAGCTTAAAATTCGCTTGGACAATTGTTTGGAAACCGAATTTGGCATTTCCGCTGCTGATATTTAAGAGCAATCGGTGTTTTTGGAAGCCCTTTTTATCGGCTTTTTGCTTGCTTTTAGCTCTAAAACGCTATTTGGCAGCTTAAAATAGTGATTTTTAGCCTCCCTTACAGAGAAAATCGTTCTAAAAACGCATTTCCAGACGTTTCGGAGCTTTTTGAAATTTTGTATCCCCTTCTCAGCCAAACCCAAACCCTCTTCGACCCCCTAATGGAAGGATAACCCCTCCCCCACGCCGGCCCGGACCTGTTACATGTATGGCTAAAACTCGCCTAAATAGAAAGAGAACAAAATCCTACCGAGACAGTCATTTGAGCGAGTCGAGGCCCGACCGATCCGTCATCGCCAGAGGGGCCAAAAGCCATCGGTCCGCCTCCCGGAGACGGCGGTGGTTTCTTGGAAGCCGGACTGCTTCTGCGCCCTCTGCCCTTTCCTCTTCCTAGTCCTGACATTATGCCAAAGCCGGTTCTTTTCCTTCTTCTAGCGCAGCCTCTCCACTTCGCTCTTTCTCGGTTCGGTTAACAGACGCTAAGATTAAAAATTCTTCTTTAGAAGATCACTGCTTTTGTTGAGGCGAATAGGCGCCGAAACACCAACAAATAATAGATTAAGTAGCCAATAAAGTTGCCGAAAAGAGACATACGTAGCTGGCAGGAGTAAAAAAATCAAATCAGGCTTCCTAGCAAGCAATAGTGCAATGATGTTTTAAACGGCGGCAATTATAGAAAGGTGCAAGTCTACAAACACTAACTAGATAACATTGCGAGCGCTGGGAGGAAAAGCTGCTAGGGCAGACCGACGGCCGCTGAACCAAACCAAACAGATAAGCCCACTTTATGCAGCAGCACGAAAGTATGCGGCCTATTGAGACAGTGCAGCTGTTCTGGACAGTATTCATGAGCTGATTCAATGCTACAGAATGAAAAATACAACAAGCAACTCTACAGCCAGTCTGGACATTGGAACAGTGACCATCAGGCGGGTTTGCCCCTATCTGTCAGATTGACCTACCCTCCTAAGGACAACCCTACCTACTTTATAGTTTTTTATAAAAAAAGTCAATAATACATGAGACGGGGCCTGGGAATCTCCCAGACTCCCCTACCCGGCCCGGGGGGGGGAACATTTTGGCTATTTTTGAGGAAAATTCGCAATTTAACAGCCTGTTTCGAAAGGAAGACCAATTTGGGTTCTGGTCAGCACTAATTCCAAACATTCAAGGTTCCAGATTTGCCATAATTTTTGCCTCTATTTGCTGTTCTTACTGTCAAACTTTAGAACTGAAGAGGGTCTTATGTGCAGTTTACTTTTCAAAAACAGATTCTGAATTGATTTTATGAATTCAGTTACTTCATACGCCTTACTTAGAGCAGACATGGGCTAGCATTTCGGCTGAGGGAGTGAACTGAGGGATTTTCTGAACTGAACTGAAATTTCGGCTGAGGGAGTAAAAATCCTGAGGTGAACTCAAGGAGGTAGCGGAGGTTCAGGGGGTTGAGGAGGGCATGGTAAGGAGGTAGGTTTTGGGAGGGTTTTTTGAAAATGGTAGGGGTAAGTAGGAGGATTTTATCTGAAAAGTAGGGGGATAGGGTCTGAAAAACCTGGCAACCTTAATTTTGAGCTCACTTACACCTAATTTAGGCACACTTGTATCAATTTTCTGTTCAAAATTTTTCCTACAAATTCCTGAACGTGTAACGGCGGTCTGAGGGGGGAAAGTCAGAGCCTGAAGGGGTCAACCCCTCAGCCCCTTTGCCCATGTGCCAGGTCTGATTTTTATAGTCAATTTACAGCATCAGTTAGCTATTGTTTAACCACTTCTCTGCAATCTTTCTCAAAAATACGCCTAATGTCTTAAAACAACACAGCGTTTCCTGCAATTTCTAACGTCGGGGTTTTTGGTAGAGGTTTTCTGAATAATGGCAGGAAGAAGCAGGAGTTTCTCACTATTTTTATGTTGGCTGGGCTAGGCAATATCCGACCCGATCCGACCATATTTGGTACACGCCGTCGTCACTAGAGATGCAACCGTAAACCGGTATTATCCGGTATATACCGGATTATCCGGTATTTTTTTGGGTCTATTCACTATCCGGTATCCGGTATTCATAATACCGGATAATACCGGATATTTTAGATGGTAGGTGTACAGCTCTGCAACTGTTCCATCCATGTAGTATTGTGTGTTTTTAACTGAAATCACTTAAGCTCCGTTTGTAAACAGTCAGTTTCTCGTTTACTCTGCATGGGTTGGGTTCAGTTCGCCGAAATCACTTCGCCGAAAATCGGTTCGCCGAAAAAGTTTCGCCGAAGGTTCAGTTCGCCGAAGGTTCAGTTCGCCGAAGGTTCAGTTCGCCGAAAATCAGTTCGCCGAATGATCGGTTCGCCGAATGATCGGTTCGCCGAAGATTCTAGGAAAATAGGCTCCCAGTCTGAAAAGTACGCTTTTTTAAGCTGGTCTTCCAAAGCCTAATCCTAAACTTGACCCTAGCCCGAAACTAGAGCCTAAAGTTAAGGAAACTAGAGCTTAAAGTTAGGGCCTGTCGGCGACGGGGGGCCTATTTTTCTCATTCAGACTTAACCATCAGAGAGTGAACTGAAACGCGACGTTCCTGGCTGGCCACATAATTGTTTGTAGCAACTGTCTGAGAACCGTAGCTGACCACTGCCCGTTTTTTTTCCTAGCGCAACCAGTGCTAGCGATAATAAGTCCAATAATATAACAAACAATAGACTCTAATAATAACTCCAATAACATAACAAACAATAGACTCTTATACACAAGCAAACGGCCTTCACAGAAGTGACAATACAACAGACTCTAATGTACACAAGCAAGCAGCCTTCACAGAAGCGACAATACAATACAATAATAACGGAAAATTATGCTTAGTACGAGAGGTTGTGGGCGATGCCTCTAAGATACGTTATGGCGTCTTGGTTGTGGTATCTGTTGACGATGGTGTGGAGCGCCTCGTTCAAGCGTCGGTACACTGGTTTAGTGGGAGGTGGTTGCACGCCGGCCGCCTGGAGCTCAATTGTGTTCTCTCGGAGCTTTTGTTCTGTGCGCAATCCTGTAAGTTAAGGCACACAACGTCCGATTATTACAAGCAGAGTGACCTGGTCGACCATGGTCATTTGTTGGGGAGGCATAGTTATACCCTCGGGTCATTTCAAACAATGGACACAAACAATTATGGCGGGCGCCAGGCCGGCCAGGAACGTCACCAGCGCCACCTAGGTTTCACTTCACTTTCTCTCAGCTTAAAAAAGCGTACTTTTCAGACTGGGGGCCTATTTTCCTAGAATCTTCGGCGAACCGATCATTCGGCGAACTGATTTTCGGCGAACTGAACCTTCGGCGAAACTTTTTCGGCGAACCGATTTTCGGCGAAGTGATTTCGGCGAACTGATCGTATCCCACTCTGCATAATGACCAGGGATAGTTTACTACCGGTACAACATAACAGCTACACCAGTGCTACTTGTACTAAATAACTCCACCATACTATCTCTTAAACACGCGGAAGGTTCAAAATTTCAGATTTGTTTCGATTGACAGCAACTTTTCAGCCTTATCTAGCCTATAGCCAACCGGCTTCTTCTCTCATCATAGATGTTCTGTTGCACTGTAGGGTCAGGCACCTCATCATTACTGTACTGTCTGTACTGATCTTTGTCACGTCTCAGATAATTAATCATCAAACCAGAGCACTGATCCTTTCCTCTTGAGATAACGCGTTCGTCAACATTAAAAATAGAGTGTCCGTCCATCCTCCGTTTCAGCGAAAAAACGCCAAATTTTACCTCTTTTCTCTTTCGGCATAACGATTTACTGTTTACATAATCAACTAAACCAGTTTTAGCAATAAAAAATGAAGTAATTCGACCTTTTCTTGAAGAAAAAAGAAATTTCTATCTAACTTTGATTCCTATTTGCTACACACCTGACGATTCTAAATTATCCGGTATTATCCGGTATTACCCGGTATCCGGTCTTCTGAAAAATTATCCGGTATACGGTATCCGGTATTTTATTTTACGGTTGCATCTCTAGTCGTCACATGCGATGCGACAATAAGATGATTGAAATGAGGAGACTAACTAGAGAGAGGAGAGATGGAACTCAAATCCGGCATACTACTGGGTGGATAATCCGAATCCGATAGTTTTTTAGCTCCAGAACAAAACCCTATCATAAATGTGGTATTCGGCTTTTTACGGCTGCATCTCTAAAAAACGAAACGAGAAGATGGATTCATTGATAAAAATTTTGATTTTTGTCTGTCCATAGACGGGCGGGCACAAATGGCAATTCGGTTTCTTCTAGCCGTCTAACCGTTCTAACCGTTCTAGCCGTTCGCACCGGCGGGTAACGCTGTGGGCGCTGAATTTTGTGCAATTGGCAGAACGTTTTTGATGTGTGTGGCGTCGCGTGTGTATCTGTAGCTGCGTCAGTCAGTTTGTACACACCACTTGTTGTAGTGACAACCGCGATAGCCTACCGTAACCGTGTACGCGCCACACACTGTAATTGTAGCGTTTAGGGCGCCGCGTGATCGAGTTTTGCCGCTCGACTTTGTTCTCGCTCATTCTCTCCGTCTGGCTACCTGGCGAGCGGTCGTGTCTTTATTCTCCTGTGTTCATTTAATTGTTGGTTGGAGGTAAAAGTTGTTGTTGATCGGCTGCCACAGAAAGCAACAGCTACTACCGAGACCGAAGAGGAAACCAACAATACAGTTTTCAGGCTGTGATACTTCTTCAATATCCTTTGTGCTTTCACTCAAACCTCTCTTGGCCAACTTGGAATCGCCATGTCGAAATACTATCCCGAGAATCGGCCGACTCGGCTGTGGAAATCACTGAAACTAACGATTTCCCTTCTGATTGCAACGATTTCAACTTTTCTAGCTGTGATGCTTCTTCAATATGCCTTGTGATTTCACTCACATCTCTTCTGACCAACTCCGAATCGCCATGCCGAAATACTATCCCGAGAATCGGCCGATTCACTTCGGAAATCAATTAAACTGACGATTTTCCTTCTGATTGTAACGATTTCAACTCTCCAACCTGTGATACTTATTCAATGTGCTTTGGGCTTTCACTTGCATTTCTTCTGGCCAACTCGGAATCGCCATGTCGAAATGCTATCCCAAAAATCGGCCGATTCAGTTGTGGAAATCAATTAAACTGACGATTTTCCCTTCTGATTGCAACGATTTCAGCTCTTCAACCTGTGATACTTCTTCAATGTGCTTTGTGCTTTTACTCACATCTCTCTTTGCCAACTCCGAATCGCCATGCCGAAATACTATCCCGAGAATCGGCCAATTTACTTTGGAAATCAATTAAACTGACGATTTCCCTTCTGATTGTAACGATTTCAGCTCTTGTAGCTGCATACTTCTTTGATACGCCCTGAGCAGCCAGTCATGTTCTGGCCAACTCCGATTCGCTAAGCCGAAGTATTATCTCGAGAATCGGCCGATTCGGTTGTGGAAATTTAAAACTGACGATTTTCCTTTGGATTGCCCACATTTCCTCGATACACTCTCTCTCTCCTCTGTATTTTTCAGGGTGCTTAGTTTACCCCCTAAATATGTACCCCCTAAAATCTGTACCTCTAAATCTGTACCCCAAAATTTGTACCCTAGAAATGGTTTCTGTCCCTGAATTTTTTGCGCCCTGTATTGTATTCAGGATGCTTTATTTGCCCTCGCCCAAATTTGCCCCGCCCCCTTAAATTTCTCTCCCCCCCATTTTTTAGTCCGAAATGTTTTGCTCTCTGTATTTTTCATACATGTAACAGGGGGTCCGGGGTGTGCCACCACCCGACTTAGTCCACACCATACATGTAAAAGGTCATCCGCTGAAGGAGGAGGGGGCTTGGGGGGTCTGGCGCCGGCGGGGGGTCTGAGCCCATTCATGAATTCTAGGGGAGATGACATTTTATGGAGGCAAATAAAGCACACTGAAAAACACAAGGCGCAAAAAATTTCGGACCAAAAATATGGGGTTAAGAATTTTTTGGGGTACAAATTTTAAAGGGATACATTTTGTGGGCAAAGAAAGCACTCGGAAGAATACAGAGTGCAAAAGGAATCCTGAAAAATACAGGGCGGAAGCATTGAAGAAATGGGCAATTTGAAGGAAAATCGTCAGTTTCGGCGATTTCCACAACTGAGTCACGTCTTGGTCATGTCATGGGTAGTTTACGCTATCCCGTGTGTGACGGCGGCTCCGGCATCTGTGAGAGCGGTTGTTTGTGGTTTCGAAACCGGTCGAAACAGAAGGAAAGAAGGAAGTAGCCGACGCAAAGCCCAACCCAGGCCGCTGAAAGCCAGTGAGGGCTAGTAGGTAAATAGGAACCGAACCGGTGCTGCACCGAATAGCAGCAAGGGGCAGGGTTGTTTGTAGGCAGGGTTGCCCAATTGAAAGGCTCTGAAAAGAGCGCGGGCTGTCTTGAGGTGTTCGAAAGGACAGTGGAACTAAAAACCAAAATGAAACAAGCAAAGCCGAATCGGCCGATTCTCTCCGAGATGATGCCCGGTTTAGCGAATCGGAGCTGACCAGAGCATGTGACTGGACAGGATGTTCAGATGTAACGAAGAAGCATCACAGCTTGAAGAGTTGAAATCGTTACAATCAGAAGGGAAATCTTAGTGAAAGCACAAAGCACATTGAAGAAGCATCACAGCTTGAAGAGCTGAAATCGTTGCAATCAGAAGGGAAAATCGTCAGTTTAATTGATTTCCACAACTGAATCGGCCCATTTTTGGGATAGTATTTCGACATGGGGATTCCGAGTTGGCCAGAAGAAATGTAAGTGAAAGCCCAAAGCACATTGAATACTGTAAGTATCACAGGTTGAAGAGTTGAAATCGTTGCAATCAGAAGGGAAATCGTCAGTTTAATTGATTTCCGAAGTGAATCGGCCGATTCTCGGGATAGTATTTCGACATGGCGATTCGGAGTTGGCCAAGAGAGACGTGAGTGAAAGCACAAAGCATATTGAAGAAGTATCACAGCCTGAAAACGTTCTGCCAATTGCACAAAATTCAGCGCCCACAGCGTTACCTGCCGGTGCGAACGGCTAGAACGGTTAGAACGGTTAGACGGCTAGAAGAAACCGAATTGCCGGCACAAATCGCCTCCCCAAGAACTTGAAAAGTTAGAAAATGGAAAATATATAAAATTGCATGCACAAACATGCACCATAACAACCAACATCACCGGATGCAAAAAAAATTTGCATATCCGTAACGCCGGCAATTCGGCAACGGTATTAAGTCCCGCCATCACAATAGACTCTGTGTCTTTCCAAAAGTTCCACAACAAAAGATGGCTATGATTGCGGAGTTTTCGTCTGTGCTTTTGCTGCGTTCATCTCATCTGATTGTCGCATTTTAGATTCACAAGTGCCTATTCTAACAGCAGTTGAGCACTTCACACTGACGTGAACTAAGAACTAAGGGCAAAACTGACCCTCAGCCTAAGCCTAAGCAAGAAAGTGATTAATTAAGAGCCAGTCTCTGAACCGATCGAGTTTCAGTATTCAGACCCAAAAATGAAACTTTGGCGTGGAGGGCTCAAAGTTGGAGGACTAATACGTCTTGATAGGTTATGTAACCACCGCAAAGAATTTCCAGATTCGACGCTCCACGCTCGAGATATGGCCTTCTAAAAATCGGCCCGCTTAACTATGGGACCAAAATTTCGAAATCGAATTTCTGACTTGCTGATCGGAATTCAGACCTAACAAACGGGGTTTTTGCGTAACTTTTTGAGTAGTTTAAGAATCTTTTACTAAATTTCATTTTTGGAAAAAAAATTTTTTTTCACCCCCCTATCGGGGGGCATAACTCGTCTGGAACCCCCCTAGACCGTTCTTTTTATTTCAGATTATTGTAGCGCTATATCTTAGCTACACGCCGGTGTAAAACATTACCGGCTACCGGACGGCAAACACTGAAATATTTGCGTTCAAAAATTAAAAATGCCACATTTTGCATGTTTCACTGGGGTACATAAATTTCCAACTCCATGTTTCAGCTTACTAATTGGAGTTGAATGCTAAAAATTGATGTCTAAGCTGTACTCTTAGAGTAGTTTAAGAAACTTTCATTGAATTTCATTTTTGGAAAAAAAAATTTTTTCGTCACCCTATCGGGGGGCATAACTCGTCTGGAACCCCCCTAGACCGTTCTTTTTATTTCAGTTTATTGTAGCGCTATATCTTAGCTACATGCCGGTGTAAAACATTACCGGCTACCGGACGGCAAACACTGAAATATTTGCGTTCAAAAATTAAAAATGCCACATTTTGCATGTTTCACTGGGGTACATAAATTTCCAACTCCATGTTTCAGCTTACTAATTGGAGTTGAATGCTAAAAATTGATGTCTAAGCTGTACTTTTAGAGTAGTTTAAGAAACTTTCATTGAATTTCATTTTTGGAAAAAAAAATTTTTTTCGTCACCCTATCGGGGGGCATAACTCGTCTGGAACCCCCTAGACCGTTCTTTTTATTTCAGATTATTGTAGCGCTATATCTTCGCTACACGCCGGTGTAAAACAATATGGGCTGCCGACGGCAAACACTGAAATATTTGCGTTCAAAGATTAAAAATGCCACATATTGGGCACAGTGAAGCATGCAAAATGTGGCATTTTTAATATTTGAACGCAAATATTTCAGTGTTTGCCGTCCGGTAGCCCGTAATGTTTTACACCGGCGTGTAGCTAAGATATAGCGCTACAATAATCTGAAATAAAAAGAACGGTCTAGGGGGGTTCCAGACGAGTTATGCCCCCCGATAGGGGGGGGGCGAAAAAAAATTTTTTTCCAAAAATGAAATTCAATGAAAGATTCTTAAACTACTCAAAAAGTACAGCGTAGACATCAATTTTTAGCATTCAACTCCAATTAGTAAGCTGGAACATGGAGTTGAAAATTTTTGGGCACAGTGAAACATGCAAAATGTGGCATTTTTAATTTTTGAACGCAAATATTTCAGTGTTTGCCGTCCGGCAGCCCGTAATGTTTTACACCGGCGTGTAGCTAAGATATAGCGCTACAATAATCTGAAATAAAAAGAACGGTCTATGGGGGGTTCCAGACGAGTTAGGCCCCCCGATAGGGGGGCGAAAAAAAATTTTTTTTCCTAAAATGAAATTTAGTAAAAGATTCTTAAACTACTCAAAAAGTTACGCAAAAACCCCGTTTGTTAGGTCTGAATTCCGATCAGCAAGTCAGAAATTCGATTTCGAAATTTTGGTCCCATAGTTAAGCGGGCCGATTTTTAGAAGGCCATATCTCGAGCGTGGAGCGTCGAATCTGGAAATTCTTTGCAGGTCATTGATAACTTGTCAATATGTTTTAGTGTTCCAACTTTCAGCCCTCTACGCCCAACTTTCAATTTTGGGTCTGAATAGGGCAAAGGGCCAAGCTCGATCGGTTCAGAGACTGACTCTTAATATAGGTACGTATAATAGAGGGACCCCTAAAAGTCAGTTGTTAAGGCAAATCTCAACGGATTTGAATGAATCTTTTTTTAAATGAAAGATCAATAAATTCTTAAAAGATTGCTGAAATTTTCATTAATGTGCTCTGCTTAGATCCTGAGATATAGGCCCTCATTAGGGACCCCTAAAAGTCAGTTAAGCCGAACTAAGAACTATGAACTAAGGCGTGAACTAAAAATCTGGCATAAGAACTAAGAGTGGGGCGTTCACACTGTGAACTAAGATGGAGGCCGCACGTTTTGCAGTTGAAGTAGCTTAAATAAAGGCATGCTTTCAAAATTTGTTGACCAAATCAATGCTTTAGTCTTCCGAACAGTGAAGAGATCGAATTACATGAGTTTGTGATGCTGTGGCCCAAAAAATAAGCAGTTTTGTTATGTTTTTAAACGAAGCCTCCTCATTCGACAATTTTAGTGACGTATAGGCCCAGCTATTCAAGGAAATCACTTGAGACCGGCTGAGCAGATGTCAGCCAACTATCCATCCGAGTTTAAGTAATTTTAAACAGTGTTCATAAGCGCACAATAGGCATATTGTACCTGCAAGCCAAAAATTGGCTCACGTGCATCTCCCAGTGTCTTCTATTTCCTCCAAGTCAATAGTATCAACGTTTTTGCAGACGTATGACACAGAAAACATGTTTATGCCCTTTTCCAAGAGTCGCTGCCGGGTGTTTTGCATGTTTAACGTAGAAAACAGAGGCTTTCTGCACTGTTGCATTCAATTCTTGAATTGAAATTTGGTCTGAGAGAGCTTAGACATCTTTCGAAGCCTTCGGTAATAAGGCCAGATCAGCTAGGGCCCGACCGGATACAAATTTCTACCGGATCCGGATCCGGATATGCCCATATCCGGCCGGATCCGGATCCGGATATGCCGGATATCATTGATCAACTTAAAATTTTTTACAATGCAATAAACAGGGTGTCTCAAAAAATGATCACATTTCTTTTTACTGCCATTTCCGCAAATTTTGACCAAATAGGCCGAAATTTGGACTCAGGTGCCAAAATTCGGGGAATTTTATGTGTTAAAGTTTGGTGCACTAGGCTTGACTAATTCTCGAGAAATTTCAAAAAAAGGGAAAGTTGGTAATTTCAATAGCGAAAGCCGGTCACCGAAAAACGTTATATTACATTATCGCCTAAACTCTAACGATAGCGTTGGAGTTCATGCGTCAATTTTTTACACACGAATTACCCTGAACTTCTGCGTATACACTCCAAATTTCATCCAATTCCGACAAAAATTAGGAAAGATACAGGAAAAGGAAATGTTTCCATTTTTCGCTGACCGGCTTTCACTATTGCAATTACCAAATTTCACTTTTTTGAAATTTCTCGGGAATGAGTGAAGCCTAGTGCACCACGCTTTAACATATAAAATTCCCCGAATTTTAGCACCTATGGTTCAAATTTCAGCCTATTTCGTCAAAATTTGCGGAAATGGCAGTAAAAAGAAATGTGATCATTTTTTCGGTGACCGGCTTTCACTATTGAAATTACTAAATTTCACTTTTTTTTTAAATTTCTCGGGAATGAGTCAAGCCGGGTGCACCAAACTTTAACACATAAAATTCTCCGAATTTTGGCACCTATGGTCCAATTTTCAGCCTATTTGGTCTAAATTTGCGGAAATGTCAGTAAAAAGAAATGTGATCATTTTTTGAGACACCCTGTATATACATTTCTTTGTTCTATAATAGTTGATTCAAAACAACATCTGATAATTGTGGTTCAAACAACGCAAGTTATACTTATTAAACAACAACATTTCTACATTTTCGGGCTTCAGAGAGAAGGAGATGGAAGAATTGACGATGCCTCTTCCAGTCACATACAGTATTGTGGATCAGGTATACCTGTACCTGTACCTGATTATCAGGTAGATTTGCAATACCCACCTGATACCTACTGATACCTGATCGGGTACTTTCGAAATGTACCTTACCTGATTTTGGGTATTTTTGGACTGAAACAGGTACAGGTATCAAGTACAAACAGAAGGTATCTTCAGACTACAATACCTCCTAATTTCTGTTAATACTATACTGAGAATGCTTTCAAAAGCGTTTTTCAAGCTAATTTTGTTCAAATTTTCTCGCCCTGATTGGGCCGTGGCTCAACCAGAGATCTAAGAATTAATACTTCCTTTTGCAAAATCATCACTGATATCTGTGACTGATATCCGGCATATCCGGCAGGTAATATCCGGATCCGGTACCGGATCCGGATATGGCCATATCCGGCCGGATCCGGATCCGGATCCGGATATCCGGTCGGGCCCTAAGATCAGCATTAGTGGTTAAAAATATTTTCCACGGCCTAAAACACACACACGCAAAATCCTTAGTTCATGAGCTAAAAGTTGAGCTTAGTTCAACTCGCCTTAGTTCTTAGTTCACGGTTAGTTATTAGTTCTTAGTTCACAACTGTGAACGCATCCGAACTAAGAACTACACCAGCTGTTTGGATTTTCTTTTGTTGTGATACAATAATGTACTACAGGGTCCGCCAAAAAAAACAACCCAGCAGATTCTTTTCTGTAGCAACCGCAACTCTCAACCGATTTGAATGAATCCTTTTTTCAAATGAAAGAGAAATAAATTTTTGAAAGATTGATGTAATGTTTATTAAGATAGCCTGCTTAGTTTCTGAGATATTTTTCCTCAAAGTCAAAACAGAGATTTTGGCAATGAACAAGAGTGACAAAGAACAACCCAGCAGATTTTTTACTTTTGCAACCATGAATCTCAACCGATTTGAATGAATCCTGTTTTGAATGAAAGATTGATAAATTGTTCAAAGATTGGTGCAATTTTTATTGAGATTCACGATTTAGTTCTTGAGATATTTGCCTTCTATCTAAGTCGAAACAGATTTTGGCAAAGAACAAGAGCGATTCGGTTGCATTTCATAATGAAGCAGATTCCTACTGCTGGAGATACGTAATGATGCTCAGGAACTAAGCAGAGTACATTAATGAAAATTTCAGTCTTTTATTCAGTCAATAGGGTAATACTTTGAACGATTAACGTTTTTTTTTTGAAATTCCAAGCTTATGGATTCAGGTGTTCAGGTAAGCTAGGATGACCATTTATAACGCAATCGAAAGCTTGAAGTGTGCTCTTCAATAGGATGTCAGGTAGAATGTTGTACACTCATCCAAAGATGAGTGTGACCAAGTTTTTTTTAAAAAAACAAAGGGTGTTCAAAGTAGCCCCCGGTGTGGGGCTCTTTGAACACCGTGTTTAGAATTCATTCAGTCAGATAAGATACAGTAGGTAAAGGGGCATACATGAAATACGTCCGGGCTGGCCTGGGTGAGGGGGTAAGGGGGGCCTCCGTCAGGAGGGGGTTCAGGGGCGGTTTCGCTCAGGAAAGGGTACAAAATTTCAAAATGCTCGAAAAACGCCTGGAAATGGGTTTTAGGACGTCTTATAGGCTAAAAATCGCTCATTTAAGCAGTAAAATAGCGTTTTTCTGCTAAAAACAAACAAAATACAACAGAAAGAGTCTCTAAAAACACCGATTTCTCTTAAATAACAGCAGCGGAAACGCTAAATTCAGTTACAAAAGGCATTCTACAGTTACAAAAGGCATTCTAAGCTAATTTTAAGCTTGAATTAGTGATTCCTAAGCTAGTTTGTTAGATTGGAGTGGAGACTTGTACTGGAGTGGAGACGGTACTAATATTTGTACAATGTATGTTGGGCTGGAAAGGTCATCCTAATTTTTTCCTTGGGGTGTAGGGTAGGGAGGGGCGAGGGGGTTAACGTTTCCAGCTGAGTGGTAACCACCAAACCCCCTAATGACAGAAGCCGAGAATATGCAGAGAAGACAAGGAAATCTGATTTACAAGGGTGTTCAAAGTAGCCCCTTCTCTTCTTCACAGCATAGAAAAAGTTCAGTATGAAATAGCTAGACGATAAGCACACTATTGCAAAGAGAATGGTCTGGGGAGCAAAACAGTATAAAACTTGACTACTTTCGGACATTGGAACCTAAAGTTTTCTCGTCGTAAAGTTTTCGGCCGTTAAGATACCGATATTTTCAAGCAACATACAATGTAGCACTAGCAAACAGCAACAGATCCCTTACTATTTGGTAGGACAATAGGTATAGTGTGGACGGCCCTCTTTTACTCACAGCTAGAAAAAGGCAACAAAGTGACTGCACGCAGAAAGAATAAACTAGGGATGCAAATGGTATACCAAATACCAAATACTAGATGGTATTTTCTATACCAAATAATACCAAATAATTCCAAATAGTTGATAAACAGGTCGCTAGCTGTTTGTAATGAGCGTAAAATCATACTTTTTGTTTTTTTCAGCAAAAATGTATAAGTTTTGCCTCAGTGGAAGAGTTTTTGTTGCATCTAAAAGAAATCTAGTCATGCCGAGAAAGAAAACGAGCAGAATTTGATGGTTTTTCACTGACTCGGGAAATGGGCAAGCACGTTGTGACGTTTGCGGTCTAGGCTCGGTCTCGATAAAGGGGCCGTCCATAAACGACGTCGTTCCAAAATCCCGATTTTTCGGACCCCACTTCTCCCAAAATCGCCTTGCGTCGTTTCATGGGGGCCCCCTCCCACTTTTTGAGAATTTTCCATGACTGGTTGTTATAAGCTAAACTGGTCAGAATTCTTTGTTGTTTTGTTGCTCAGAAACGGTAAAGAGACGTGTTGTTCTGCGTATCTGCATTGCTAAACTTTTAGTAAATTAGAAATAAAGAGAAAACTCTGAACAGAAGAGCTCTGACATGGTATACAGTCGCAAAATATGCAGAATTTATCGCTTAAAAGCTAACTGTTTGGTTATTTAAACTATTTGGTATTATTTCGTATAAAAAATACCAAATACCAAATAATACCAAATACCTAGAAAATACCAAATAATACCGAATAATACCAAATAATACCGGATACCATTTGCATCCCTAGAATAAACTAACTGGCCGTCCCGTCAGCAGATCAGTATGCTGGCCTGCCAGTTAGAGCAGACATGTAATACAACAGAGGGGTGACAGCTCCGCGGATACACCACTCTATGATAATATCAATCACACCTAAAACGCATATGCCGATACATACGTATGCACTCATACACGCACTCACACGACAATACCCATGCATTTTACATATAAGTGTTTAATGGTGCTTGCTTTTACTTCAAGTTGAAGTGTTTTGTGCTTTTGGTCATCACTGTAACTACGTACTGACGCTGCCTGCAATTTAGAAATCGACTTCTGAGATCTTCGTTCAAAGAAAAATAACCTTACTTACTACAGTCATAAACGCGACTCCGAATCTATTTTAGCTTAGATTTAGATTTTGTTGTCTGTCAGGCCACTGAAAGGCGGATGGGCTTGAATATAGTTTTTTCGACTTTTTATATTTCAACTAGGGTTCCGACGATATATCGATATCGATATCGAAAAGTCGATATGTCGACCGTTTTTCCAATATCGATATCGATATCGATATCGCGATATTTCGCATCGATATTTTCGATATTTTTGGGCAGAAAAAGTAGGAAAAAACAAAACTGACACTGAGTTTATTTCTCTGGATGGAACAGTAAAAAACAAATTTTCCTGGACAACTCTGAAATCGATGGTATTGTTAAAACCTAACAGTGGCTTGATAGCTCTCGGAAACATCGATTTCTCGGCATTCTCAGCTTTCAGACAGCATGCTTATGTTCTAAAATGTCTGCAGCAACACTGAAGAGCAGTTCACTCTGCACACTTGAAGCAGGATGGCGAAAACAGACATGGGCTAGCTTTTCGGCTGATGGGTGGTAAATTTTCAAATCCTGAGGGGTTACCGCCGGCTGATAAGTATTTGAAAGAATGGCAAGCAAAAAATTCCGACTTTTTTACTGAAGTCAAGGTTTTTTGCATATTTGTCATTAAACCTATGTGTAAGTTAAAATACACTATTCTGTCTGAGCTCATTTATGCCTAATGAGGGTGGGGCATCGGTCTAAGGGTTCAACCTTTTCGTTGAAGGCTTTCAGAAGGCCTCTACCTTTTCTGTGATTCTCTACTTATTGATATCCGAACGCTGATTGCATCAGTGCTTGACTGATAAGCAGCGACAGCAGTTTGCTCGTCATAAATTTTCAGATTTTCTTGCATTACTATAAATATCGATATCGATATCGATATCGATCGATATTGAGCTGAAAATATCGATATCGATATCGATATCGAATATCGACGAATTTTGATATCGTCGGAACACTAATTTCAACTATTGAATGAAACAATTTTGCGACAAGCACTCGTTTCCAGCATGAGCTGTTGCGCTCATTTATTTCCTTTTGCCCTTAGTACTGCTTATTCCCCTTCTCGTATGGTGTAACTTGCGATTTTCCAACTTTCCTACTATGTATCGGGGAGACCGGCTCAGACCTCTGCGGTCCATTGCGCGACCCCCGTAGTTCGTCATCTCGGACGTTTGCCCTTCTTTCACTGGCAAGCCACTCTGGCCATGCTGTTGGGCGCCAGGCATACATGTAACAGGGGGGGTCTGGGGGGGGTCTGCCCCCCACCCGAAATAGGCCCGACTCCCCCCGGATGGGGACCCCCCCCCCCCCCCCCGAGACGATTTCACCGACCCCTCCCCTCCGATTTTTCTGGCAAGTAAATTTTCGAGCAAATTTTTGCAATTTTTTACAATTTAACACACAAAAATTGCCAAAATCGCCTGCAAAAGAGCACTTTTTAGCTGTATTTCAGCCCAAATTAGCGATTTTTGGCAATTTTTAGCCGAAAAATTGCGATTTTTTCGATTTTTGAGCGTTTTTTAGTGCCCACCCCCCTCCCCCAAACTTTTGGCTCAGACCCCCCGGCCGGCGCCAGACCCCCCCCCCACCCCCCTCCCCCCATCGGCGGATGACCTGTTACATGTATGGCGCCAGGTGCTAGGAGAGTGCCTGGCGTGGTGACGTCATGGTGCCGACGGCTCCCAACGGCCGCCCGCCGCCCGCCCGGCGTATGCACTGAACCGGTATTGGCCTTATTGCTGGTTGCCAGACGGCTCCTGACGTCGTTGATCTTCCCTCCAACGCGGCATGCAACGCGGCTTCGGTGCAATGGCAGATCCAGTTGGTTCCCATTTTACCTACTCGCTGTAACCAACTTTCGGTGGCCTGGGTGGAGCGTTGTGCCGACGACCAACTCTTTGCAGCAAGAAACTTGCCGCGCCGAGAGGATGAACCACTACAACTGCTAGGGATGCAGGGGCCGCCGTGACTCAGAGGCAGCGAGCTACCCACTGAGGCAACGACGCGCCATCGGGGAGGCGATTTGTGACATTGGAAAACCCGCAAAACTTGGTGTACCCCAGCGTACCGCACGTCCTCACCGTTTCGTTTTTCTAGGGAGGCGATTTGTATACGCGCCGTTGATACTACAGCATGGTACTCTACTCACTGCGACTGGCAGCTGACTGACACTAACTATTGCACCAATGTAGGCCTAAAATATGAGCTAGCCCACCACGTTACATCGAGATCATAGACATAAACACTGTGAAGCCCTATTCAACATCAACACTGCCATTAACTAGAACTAAGCGCTAAGAACTATGACCTCAAGCATGAACTAAAAATCTGTAATAAGAACTACATAAGAACTAGGGCGTTCACACTGTCAACCATGTATGCTATGCTAGAGGCCGCACGTTTTGCTGTTGTATTAGCTTAAATATGGGTACGTTTTCAAAATTTTTTGACCCAATCAATACTTTAGTCTTCTGAACAGGAACAGTGAACAGATTGAATTAAATGAGTTTGCGTTGCTGTGGCCCGAAAGGCTAACGAGTTTTGGTATGCTATGAAACGAAGCCTCCTCTTTCGACAATTTTAGTGACGTATAATATGTAGGAGACTCAGCTGTTCAAGGAAAGCACCTGAGGAGACCGGCTAATCAGATGTGAGTCAATTACGTATAACGCCCGAGTATACTAATGGTAATTAAACAAAGCTCTTAGGCGTACAATAGGCTACATATTGTACCTTCAAGCTGAAAATTGGCTGACGTGCATCTCCCAGTGTCTTCTATTTGCTCCAAGTCAATAGTGTCTTGACGAGGCCTGAGGCGAGAAAATCTCGACAAATTAAATTGAAAAAACGTATTCTGGGCATAAAATAGACAGGGAAAGGTCATAATTTATTCGTTTCTTTTATTTTTGCCTGATTTTTTTCCTACGTCCCTCCATCACAAATGTGGTGTACCCACCCTACAACCCTGGGTACGCTACAGTTGTTTGCTGATGAAACGCACTAAAAAGTTCAGTTTGCAGACTCATGTTCGATTTAGATGATTATCTACCAGGTTTGTCCGCTTTCTTCACCGGTACAGTATTGCAACCGCGAATCTTTTGTACTTCTCCCCCGCTTCAGCTTAACATCCTTAACATTAACGAGTTGCTTGGGCTATAGGCTTACACTTACATACGTATAAATTCTAGAGATTTTTACGTTAATGCAACAGATCACTGATTCGAAATCAGTCAACTAATTAGAATTTACAGTATCTGTTTGTTTGGATATTGCACTCCCTTAAGAAAAGCTGAAGTACTCGCATACCTGCCTAGTTGCACTTAGACGCGCGTTAAGGCGTTGCGGGTGGCCCTGACACCACCTGGGTCGGTTTTTGCGAGAGGCGTGCCGGAGCATTCTGTGGCCCGGGACCGGCCTTGCGCACAGACTCCTTAAGCTTTTCACCCGACGGTGGTACCCATTTACCTACTCGCTGTGACCAGCTTTCGGTGGCCTGGGTGGGTTGGGCTTTGCTAAGTCTAATTCAAGTCAAACTGGTTTCGAACCCACTGCAACTGCTAGACGATGAAGAGATTGAGTGTTTTGTGTTATTGTTTGAGTGTATTCGTATTGTGTAGTTGCTTTGTGTGATTGTGGTGTGCGCGTGAGTTGTGTTTTACTAGTCACCCGACCATAAACTCTTTCAACATGCAGGGGCCGCCCCACCCCCTCCAAAATTCTCGGTATTCCATGCGCACGCATCTTGTATGTAAACGTTTATTCAGGAAAACCTGAACCCAGACGTAAAACTGCCAAGGCAGGAAAACAACACCCATTGAATATCGGTATCCAAATACCGAAAATACTGAGACCGCTAGTTTTATGGAATTTACGATTAAAACTATACCAAAAAGTTGAAAAACCTTTCAAAACAGGTTTTGATTAAAAGTGGTTAGCATTTTTCCACCGTTCTGATCTCACAACCTTGGTTTAACTTAACTGATATTTAATTTTAACAACTTATTATTTGACAGTATCAAATTATTTGGTTCTTGGTCAAAGATTTTTTCGGAGAAACGCCTTAAAAATGTGCGTTTTTACAGTAGTGTTGTTACAATACCAAGATTTCCGTTTGACTATGACTATGACTACGCTCGTTTGAGTATGTACAATACCTGAGTAGTCAAATTTGACTATATTGTAGTCAAACCATTTGACTACCATGGCCATCGGTTTGACTACTTTTTGAGATGGAGCAAAATTGACATTTTCAGCTAAAATGAACCCAGAAATTGTTTCATTTTCAAAATTTTCAACGTATAAAACATGTTTCCGAAAGACGCGTCAAAATAGACAAAATCCACTTTAGTTTGGTGTAAAATCAAAGTAATAGTCGATTTTTCTGTTGTTCCTTTGCTCCGTAAAAGAGGTATTGTACTGAATGTCATGATTTTCACACTGACAAAACTGTGGAATTTGCCTCGCATAAAGCATTAATCGTGTTTTGTGTTATTTCACATTATTTATTGTCGTAATTAGCATGCATGGAAAGCCTTAAAATATGCACACTATAGTGGCTAGAGGATGTGGCGTTGTTTAGATGAAAAGCCTGGCCAAATTGGTAGGTTCTATTTTTCGCTATTTCCTCACATTTCATCAGACTGATGCAAAAAACGTGAATCAAAATATCGCTAATAGTAGTAGATATACGTACAGTAGATCCTACTTCTATAGTCTTCACGCCTTACCGTGTGCGCGCTGGCTGGCTCGCGAGCGGCCGCCTTTGCTTGGCCGGTGTTCCGTTAAATAATCCTATCGTTAAAAAATCCTATATAGGATTATTTAACGGGCCGAGTGCCGTGAAATATTCCTATTGCCGTTAAATAATCCTATGAAAGCTGTGACATTGTCTAGTCGGTAGTGAGCATGCGGAAATGGAATAGGCACGCGCAAGTACTGTACGTACGATAGGTGCTGTTTAGCAGGTCCAAAATTATGTATCATACAGCTCATCTTTACGCCTGCATCGGAATCAAACTGAGATCGATGACGATGATTTAACCAGTCGAGTTGAGCAACTGCAGAAGCTTCGAAGCAGAAGAAGCAAGAGCAGGCATCGTATCGTATAAAGCTTACTTCGACGCCAAGCATGAAGCACCATGCATGCCGCCAAGCATGAAGCATGAGGAATGTGTCCGCGTCAGGAATCAGCACCAGAAAACCGGACAGGATGGCCGGATGGAGTACCAAGTTGTCAGACCCGAAAGAAGTCATAGAAGTCGGTTCAAAAGGATCACATAAGCTCAAAGGGCTTGCTAAATCCGTGAACAGCCAGCGCCTGAAGCCAGCGTTTCCAGTGTAAGGATGAGCCAGTATCAGCGGCCAGTCCCGAACTTCCCAAACCGTTCAAACCAAACTTCTGGCCTGACTTGCTTGATAAAACAGCGGAAGATTATCTGGCCTTGTCAAAAATGGAAAGTGATAAAGTATGGGCAACAACCGATGAACTGTTTGCTACAGCCAATCTTCTGGAAACGCCTATATGTATGTGTGTGCAGCTGCTACAACGATAAGTGGGTGTGCCAGAAGCATTTCCCAAAAGGAAAGAAGGACCTGAACAATTTGAATAGAAAGCACTTTCAGGTGGTCACAAAATCAGTCTGTTGATATTTGTATTAGGTACGCTGTTATTCAGATTATGTGGCTTCTTATACAGATGTTGGTGTGCAGCTGTTTTGGTCGTATTATTGCCACTACTCTAGCAATAGGATTATTTCACGGGGATAGGAAAATGTAACAGGCCCATAACCGTTAAAAAATCCTATATAGGAAATTTTAACGTTAAAAAATCCTATATAGGAAATTTTAACGTTAAAAAATCCTATATAGGATTTTTTAACGATAGGATTATTTAATACAACACCGGCTCTGACCACGCCGTGTGTGTATTTCTTTGCTACACACACACTGCCCATTAGACTGGCTGTTTTCTTCTCTCTGTCAAAATGTTAGACGACGAGAAGTGTATCTACTGTCAAGTGAAATGCAACAGCCCCCAATCTGATACTGATCCCTCTTTGTTCTGCTCCTTCTGCCAACGACTCTTCATCTGCAAGGCTTGCTTTGGAAAGGATTTGCTCGGCGACAGGACTGCAGCTAGCTACAGGGACTGGGTCATCAACCGAACTGTTCTCGGTATTGGCCTTAACGAGATGACTCTCGCTATTTGTTGCGCTGACTGCTACAAGAAAGTCAGGCGGGACCAAGCACCACTGCGTGCAGTCGCTCAAGTAGATCGACCCGAGCTTGCCTCTCTTTTGGAGAAGATTGAGACGATGTCTACACAGCTGGCCAAAGTCACTTCTGACTTAAACCAGCTGTCAAAGACTGCCGTTGGTCAAAAGTCGTACGCCTCTGTGCTTCAGACGGCCAAAAATGGACTACCTGTGCCTAACCCGACAGCCTCATACGACAAGGCTTGTGCGAATTTGTGACTGGGAACGCGAATTGCGCGAACGAAACGTCGTGACCACAACATTGTCATCAATGGATTGGTCAACAAACGGACTGACTCTGCAGTTGTCGCTCAACGGGTGAAGGACATTTTTTCTGATCTCGAAATTGACTATTCCACTGTGGCTAATGTTTCGACTGTGGGTTCTGAAAAGGGAGGACAAAAGGTGATAGTTCAGTTGAGGGACGTTGCTACTAAGAAGACGATTTTGTCCAGAAAACGCTCGGTTTTAATGGCGAAACCGCAGCATTCGACTGTCTTCATTGGAGTGGATTTGACTCCCTGGCAAGCAAAAAAAGGATACGATTTGCGAACTCAGTTGCGACAAAGGCGTGATAGCGGCGAGACTGGACTCTATATAGACTATGGCACCCTCAAAATTCGAAAGGCCAATGCAGAAGCCTAATTTGCTTAGTGTTGTATTTGTTTGCTTACTTACGGTCTGCTTACTTGTAGGTTAGGCGTACTGTCTCTAAAACAGGTACGTACTGTATTGCTGAATCTATGGGAGCATCTAGTCAGTTTTAGGGCCGTATAACATGTCAATTCTGGCGATTTGTGGGCCCGTTGCCCATTCGGTGACAAATAAATCGTATCGTATCGTACCAAAAATTGTGTATTTTGGTCGTTAGCAGATCGATTAGCGAGAGAAAAACCGTATATTTTCTGCACAGACAGATGCGGCGAGCTACTTATTACAAAAGTTTTTACTCAGTAACTTACCGAGTACCGATTATTTTCTAATTGAGTAATTCAAAATTTAAACTCGGTATTCAGTAAGTAAAATTAAGAAAAATTAATACCGGTAAGTAGTAGTACTTACTTTAATTAAAAATAACAAAGTACCGAGTAACTTTTGCTCATTACTAGGAACAACACCCGTACGTCGGTACAGTACGATGTTAGTTTGAAATTCATAATTTTGAAAACACCACTTTTTTCACTGTCCACAACTCTTACTGATTTGTGACCAAGGTCCCTTGGCAGCCAAAACGCTAGCGTCTAAAATAGAAAACTGACAAAATTTGACCGCGTTTCGAAACGGGCACCCCTTTGCCGGCGGCACTAGTTTCGGCGGTCGGCCGTCAGACGGCGCTGCGTGTTTGTTTACGACTGGTAGACAGGGCCGCCAGACGATTGGCGATCGTCCCGGTGGGCGGAGCTTGTGTCCACGCTGCAGTCACGCCGTTCTCAGGCAGGCAGGCAGCCCAGTCACTCTCTGGCCAATATCGAGTAAGTGGCCACGGACCGGAGCTATCCTCAATTATGACGAGCAGCATAAACGCGCTACTGGAGGCGGCCGAATTTTTGGAGCGTGTCGAACAACACGTCACCAGTAAGTCGGTTCTAATTTGCCCTTAATTAGTGCGCCCACAAATTGGTTTTAGCCGCTCTCACCTCTTCTGATGCGAAGGTACTGAAACGGAAAGCCTCCCCGGAACAGCTGGAACCCCCTTGCAAACGAGCAAACGGCTGCAATTCTAACAGGTAGGTAGTATTTTCTATTATTATTTGTGTACAAGTGTAGCGCTGGCGGCGGTGGTGGTGTGTGCCGGCTCGTAGGCACGCGGTGTTATTGGCAGAGGGCGGGCTGGGCCGGTCCACGTTCCTTTCACGTGCTTAGTCAGGCGCCCCTTAAGCCAGTCACGTGCTTTGCAAATCGATTTACATACCCACCTGACGAGGGACCTTACTCAACGCAAAAACTGTTGTTTCAGAGTGGCGCATAATGAGCTGGAAAAGACGCGGTAAGTGGTGTTTTCTTCTCATTTGCAGAGAGACTCAGTCTATGTAAATTTCAGTCGAGCTCAATTGCGCGCCCGACTAGAAACTCTGAAGGATATGGTGCCGACCGACGGAGAAGCTAACCGAAATACAACGCTCAGTTTACTGACCCGCGCCAGGCTTTACATAAAGGTGCGTGGTTTAGTGTTTGGCCTGCCTGCCTGCCAGCACTGCGCGCGTGACTGTTTGTCTGGCCGGCCATGTGTGTGCCACGTGCACCTATCAGCGCCCCGACACGTGAATAAGGCACGACTCTGCTCCGCTACTCACATGATAGATTGAGCTGAGATAAAAAACGCTGCCGCCGGCCGGATGGCATGCATGCCGGACTACTGTAATTGCGTCAGACTAATCTTCTTGGGCTTGTCTTAAGAATTTCAACTAACTAGCTACCGTAGTATAGATTAGCCGCCGCACCGAAGCATGCTTACTAACAGACCAACACAACTTCCGTGCTTGAATTTAGTAGCTTATAATTCTAATGCCACTTTATATAGAGTTAGAGAGACTTAGCATACATGTAACGGGTCGTGCGTCAATCGAAGGCTCTGGCGCCGGCCAGCAGGTGTCTGAGCCCAAATTCTGGGGTAGGAAACCGCAAAAATCGCAATTTTTTTGCTAAAAATCGTCATGAATCGTTAATTTGGGCTCAAATATAAGCTAAAAGGTGCTGTTTTAGCAAGTTTAGTGTCTGAAATTCTAAAAAATGCATGAATCTGCTGAAAAAATTACTTGCCAGTAATATCGGAGCGGGCGTCTATCTGGGTTCTGGCTTAAATCGGTTGGGGCCAGACCACCCGGACCCCCTGTTACAGTCAGGCACTTAACGCCGTTTATGGTACCGACACCATTACCATATGTGGTACCGGTACCAAGAGTAGTGGCACCATATATAGTACCGGTACCATTTGGTACCCCATGTTCGTGGCCTGTGGTGGTACCATATATGGTAGCGGTACTATATATGGTATCAGTACCATAAACGGCGTTAAGTGCCTGACAGTGTTATATGTATTGTATAACTATACCCAATAATAGTTTGCACTCTAGTATTAAACCTCGACGGGCCGTCCAAAGATTTAGTTGGGCTATAATTAGCAAAGTTGAAAAAAGAGACACTGATCTTTCAGTTTGCAAATAAAAATATTGGTTGTAGACTCTCGAGCAACAAGACTCAGCTTTGAGCAGCGAGAAGTACCGACTACAGGAACAGCAGAATCTGCTCAAACGACACCTACAACTGTTGACGGGTAGCAATGCCACCTGCAGTGGTGCCGGCGGCGTCCGGAGCTGCTCGCCCCCCAGAGAACGCTCGGACTCTGTTTCCTCGGCCAGCACTATATCGGCTACGGAGGAAGTGCAGTGTAAGTTAATTGTCAATCGATTGAATACTACGCCGCTCCTGTTCCACGCTACCGCCGTACGCTGGTCGACGTGACTTCTGGGTTTTACTGGCGGTGCCTTTTTCTTATTCTGCTCTTTTCTTTCGCAGGGTTGCATCGAAATTAAATTATGCTATGCAGGTGGCACAGGGGTGTGCAACATAGATTGCAGAAAAAAAGTGGGCGAATAGTTTTCTTTATGAATAGCACACGAATAGATTGCTAGAATTCGTAATTTGTTCTGCAAAAATGTGCTGTTTCAAAATTTTGCATCAATTCGGTCAGGTTGGTTGAATTCGAATTGCTGACTGTTGAGTGTGCGAAACGGTCTTGGGCTTTTTTGTGCTTGTTCAAAGTTCGTCGGTTAGTTTTAGACAGTCCCCTTTGCACAAATCAACTAAAAGTTGAAAGGAATTTTCGTTAATTTCTTATAGTGGCCGCTTTCCTTTAAGTCAAGCTTTCTTTCTTCCATCATTGAATAAAAACTTTAGTTGTAGTTGTAACTTTTAGTCCTTTCGGACTAGGAGTAGCCAACTGCTATAGAGCAGGAAGAGACACAAGGTCCTGCAGCCTCCTTAACACTCTAAACTCTCGCTCTCACTCACTCTAAAACTGTAATTTTTTTGCCATTTCTATTCATGCTGTTTACTATGAACTACAATTTTCACCCAGCTGAGCTTATTTAGTTTTGCAGTTATTGTTGGCACTATAGTTACTGTATGCCTGTAGCTCTTTATCTAAGGATTAACTTTGATTTCAGCGGATGTCGAGCCAGACGACACCAAGACGTCAGAGAGCTGTAGCAGTAGTATAAGCGAAGGAAGCGAGGGAACCCCTTCGCAAGTTGTACCTTCAATGGACCTCCATACTGATCTTCAGCGGCTAGTAAGCCGAATGGTGGCTTCAAAAATGGATGGTCTCGTTCCAGCTTTACCTCTCTTTCACCCCCGAATGTCTCTGTACCCTTACATTTGCGCCCCCCTCGACCTGCCTGCACTGTCGCAGGTACCTACTGTATCGAGTCCTGTATTAACCGCCCCCAACCCGGCAGCCTTTACCGTTCTGTCGGCTGCAAACATTCTGCAATGATCTATGGTAGCAATACCATAATGTGTACGTTTCGATCTAAGCTACTCTCGAGTTTATGTTAGTCAGAAACTGTGAGCGATATTGCGAAATGGTAACCTGGTCCTTTACGCTGGCGTCTCTATGTGCTATTGTACGGTTTCGTGTATTTATTATGTATATTTATGTTGGCTGCAAATGTATGCAGACAGACTTATAATAAAGTTTTATGTCAGCGCTTTTTTGCCAGCCTCTGAAACACTAAGACAGACTCAGCAGTTTAAAAAGAAAACTGGTTGACTCGGTCAAATGGTAAAAGTTAAGCAAATTTGACAGGTGTACTGACGCGAAATCAAGCCACGTAGCAAGGTTGGGCCGCTCGCATGTGACACACTAAATGGCTGCGTTTTTGTGTGTTTTCGAACCGGACTACAACCGGCTTCAAATTTATTCTCTGCTATTCAATGCGGCCTATTGGGATTCTGTGTGTGCGCCTAAACTTACGAAACGATTAGTATTGAATGAGATTTAAAAATCATTGATTAGACCTTTTTGCACCAAGCAACTAAAAGTATAGCAGAACTTATGCGCTAATTTCTTTTAATGACTGCTCTCCTAAGTAGCAAACCATTCTTTCTTTCTAATTTTATCCAATTTCTGCTCATACAGAATGTATCTGTTTACTGAAATTTAATTTTTGGTCCTGCTGGGCAGGTATTGTGTCGTTCTGCTATTGGTTGGTTATACGTACGTAGAACTGATACAAGTATTGCAGTCACGGTTCAATTACAACACTGATTCATCCTTTTTGCGGTTTCTGTGGCTGTTCTCAAATTTCTGAAATGCGCCGCTGCAAAAAGCGGGTAAACGCCAAACCAGTTTTTACAGGTCTGCTCGTGAAATTTATGTCGCACCTCCATTTAGCCTTCGAGTGGTGCTCTTGGATTTAGAAAGAACTGCGCCTTTGCAGTGCAATGATTTTCAGACAAAATAATTCTTATTTCGTGATAATGCAGAGCAGATTACGCTAGCAATCAGCGTGCGGAGCAGAGACAGAGGTCGATAGGCCTGGTGGTCAGGGTAAGTCAGCATATAAATGTATAGCAGTGACATGCACACGCGATGATCGATGCTTTCATTTGGTTCTGGCCGTATTTGCCATCTAGCTTGCTGCAGGAGATCCTAAGCTTAAGCAGGGCTGGAAATCGACGGCACTACTGCAAATACATTCTGAACGCAGAATGTTCTACAAAGCTAAGAAGACTTTTCTTTCAGCCAGATTGCAAACTGTATAGAGACAAACCTAAAACGAAATCAAGGAAAGAAATGGCACAATAGGTGGTGATCAGTCAGATCAGATCAGATCAGATCACAACCTTGAATTTGCCATTGCATGTCGCATGTACAAAGCAGAAGTCTTAGAAGCTAAATACCAACTAAGTAGAAATTGAAAATATGAGTCGTTTTACTGTTTCAAAATTAGAGTGCGAACTGGTATTGGATGTATATTAAAATCGAGAAAATTGATGTCGACCTGAAAAATTGATCTAGAAAATCGAAAGGTTGATCGATGATTGGGTTTAGGAAGCCGTTTTTGCCTTAATCAAATAAAAGTTAGTAGAATTTCTTATAGTATTGCGCTTTTCTAAGTATTAATTAACTTCCCTGTTCCCATCTAAAATAATAATTGTACCATTTCTAACGATACAGAATGTACCAATACCGTGCGCAGTGGCGTACCCAGGTGTGTAGGGTGGGCACACTACTGTGGGAAACATATATGTTTTATGTATATGTTTTAAAACATAAATATGTTTGTTTTTGGGAAAACATATATGTTTATGTTTCTCAATATGTTTGCATGTCAAATATGTTTTGTATTTATATGTTTTGAGGCCAATATGTTTCTGGAAACATTTACATATTTTTGCTATAGGAAATCCCTAGCGGAAACTACCCCAGACGCACATTAACAATTCTAAATAATACGGTACCCTTTCCTTCAGGCTTTCCAATCTGAGCTCTCTTGTAAACAGAACATTGGTGAGCTGATTCTAGCGCTACCTAATTGATAGCTTGTAGTCTACGTCTGATCCAGTTCGTAAACATCCACAATGTCCAACTCGTCAGTGGAAGAGTCGAAATGGTCGGGCGATCTGGTGCAGTACCTCAACTACGGCGCAACAGTGTGCATCGCAGTGGTGACAATCGTCGGAAACCTGTTCATCATCCTTGTCAACACAATACCCAGACATTTGCGCTCTAAAGACAGCTTCATCCTCAGCGGTCTGGCCCTAGCCGATGGTCTCACAGGTCTCGCTCGATTTCTGTTGTACCTAGATCGCATTTCAGTTCTATTTCAAAAGGTGCACACTGTGCGGTTGAGTGCATGGGGTTGCGCCGGCTTCACTAGTGTTCTGATGGTATTTTCAGCCGATGCACAGGGCTGGATGATGGTGGCTCTGAATTTTGATAGGGTGTTGGCTGTAGCAAAGCCGATCACCTATATCTCGCTGACCCAGAAATACCGTGCAGGGTTGCTTGTTTTAGTATTTGGCTACAGCATCACTCTGACTGCGTTTGGTGTGTACTTGTCCTATTTTCACACCACGCGTGATAAGGTCTTTTCGCCTATTTGCCTGGCAAATTGGATGTTTCCACAGTGGTTCGATGTCTATTTGACTAGCTGTAGTGCTATCACGGGCTATATCAGTGTGATACTGTACCTGATAGCGGTGGTACTGTACCAAAAGAAAAGTCTGGATCGCATTAACCAAATGGCCAGTCGTAGCAAGAAACAGCGTCTTGAGCGGCAACAAAAGTTGACCAAAATCTTCGGTTTTGTCACTGTCTGCACTGTGTTATTTCACTGCATTCCGTACTCAATGATCGTTGTCTTGAACGTGTTCGGTTTGGGCATGAAGCTGTTTCACAAACTGGCCACCTATCTGTACATGCTCACCTCTGTGAATAGCATGTGCAACGTTTTCATTTACATGTGGCGTATGTCGGAAATGCGACAGGCGGCCACGGCTATTCTCTGCTGCAGAATCGGTTCCCTGAATCGTGTTGGTGCGACCCTGACCCACCAGTCCAGCAAAGCTAATAGACAGAGACAATCGAATGTGTGAAGAGAGTATATATCAGGGCTGTTGTTGGGTCGGTTTTTTTCGTCAGTTTTTTTCGTTTTTATTTTTCGAAAAAAAAACCGGTTTTTTTCCTAGGGGCACGGAAAAAAACTAAAATGCGGAAAAGAACTCAAGTAAGTTTTTAAAAGAAATAGGCACAAAAACTGGTTAAATTCGCTTCCAATGCTTTGAATTTACGTTAATAGAAGCCTTACAAGCATTTGCATGGCATAACTTAGCTGTTTTTCACAAAAAATATTGCTACCATTTTCAGGCAACTTTTATTATTGTATTTTTGGTGTTTTAAAATCAAATTACTACTCTAAAACATGAAATTAGTGCATTTTGTAATAAGACTCACGCTATTTCGTTGAATTCTGCAATAAAAAGCGATTGTTAAAAATTTTTTCTGTCATCTCGGAAAATAACTTTTGGAAAGAAACCGAAAAAAAACCGGCTTGAGTTTTCCGGAAAACAAACAGCCCTGGTACATATCTTGTCCCTACCTACCTATAGGGCCCGACCGGATATCCGGATCCGGCCGGATATGGCCATTTTACCTGCCGGATATCAGTCACAGATGAGAAAACGTGATTTTTTACATATTTGAACATAAATATTGCATTCGACCATAGTGTACATAAATAGTGAAACACCTACTGAAACGCACAGCAGCCATGAGGGCGAACAGGGATTTTTTGCCGATTCACTGGATTCGCCAAACCAAATCGATACCTCTCTCTGGTGGCATTGATGAAGAAACTGACAAAGTACTTTTGTTGTTTGATGTTTAGCTACACAACATAAGTATAAGTATAAGTTTACTTTCTCTCAGAGAGCACGCAACACACATCGCCAATTTGACATAACGCGCGTCCGTATCAATGTTAGCAGAAATGCAGAATAAATACTTTCTCTTAGGTGCACAAACCGATTTCTGAGTATCTGAAAGAGGCGCTTGTACCGGTGACAGAGACCTACTACTCTACTGGAAACAGTGTTGTGCCGAACGAAAATTTTCTGAATTTAGTTAGTAAAAGTTAGTTACACCTTTTCAAATTTGAATTTAGTAAGTAAAAGTTAGTAACTAAATTCGCTCTCTGAGTTTAGTAAGTTAGCCAAAAATTATCGAGTTACTTAGTTATGAGTTTAGTTAAAATAAACTAGTAGAAATAAGGCAATTAATGCATTTAAACCGATTAGTATTAGCTATGTAGGACCTGTTAGGTTCAGAATATTCACAAAAGTATTTCACATTATTTTCTACAAAAATTTCGAAATATGACCGTTTAGTTTATGAAAAAGCTGTATGTCAGGACAGGAACAATGCAAATATAGAAGGTGTTGGTGCGATACGCCGACCGGTGCGATACGCCGACTAATTAGAAAGGTGCGATACGGCGACTAAGGGGTGCGAAACGCCGACTCAATAAACCCCGCCTACAATTAGGTGCGATTCGCCGACTAAAGAGGTGCGAAACGCCCACTGTCCAATGACACACAGTTTAATACATACGTACAACGTAGCACATGCATAAAAACCAACAAAATGTGTGCATGAACACTTAACAAAGAACTCGTCACCAAATGGCAGCTGACAGGTATATACAGTAGGTAGAGTAGGTATAAAAAGTTGAGTTGAGCATACACAGGCGCCTGCACCTCTTGCGGCGGAGCGGGAAAGAAGACCCACCAAAAGTCATCGGCATCATTTTCGGGCTGATCATGACGAAAATGTCCGTCTATGCCCAGACAGTACGCCATGTGGCTGAGATAACGGGCAATTCTGGCATTGATTTCTGGTAGCGGCCGCCACTGTTCGTTTGCTAGGAAATCGGAATACCGGGATTCGGGAAAACCGGGATTACCGGGAAATGAGAATACCGGGAAAAACCGGGAAATCGATCAAAACGCATGCAGTATGATGAAACATAAAGGTTTTCAACATCCGGTTTAGCTATTGATACCATTTCTAGTCGGTTTTCTCTAGGATTTTCTCTCATAACGGGCTAAATTATTTGAAAACGTATTCAAAGTTTTGCGTGCTGCTGGTAGTGGCAAAAGAAAGTTGGATATACAGTAGATGTCACTGAAATACATAGTATCTGCAAAAAACTGTCAATACTGCTATAAAATATATTTCCCGGTATTAGAGAATGGTGAACCGGGATTGGAAACCGGGATCCTGGTTGCATCACTATTAGTGGTATGCAAATTTACAAGGCATATCTTGTTTTACTCAGATATTGGCGTGTGCCACAATAGTGAAGCATTTAAAACTGGCGCCCTCCTACTGTACTGGCAGTCGGCGTATCGCACCTGCAGTCGCCGTATCGCACCTGTCAATCAAGTCGGCGTTTCGCACCTCTCTGGTCGGCGTATCGCACCGGTCGGCGTATCGCACCTCTCGATGGGCAATTAAGTCGGCGTATCGCACCTGAATCATATCCAGGGTACCGCGGCAGCGGTAACCCGTCGAGTTTTTTAGGCTGCATGAGCTCGTACAGTGAAGCGAGTTTGGGTTAGGAGCGTGGGGAGCGTGTTTTGTGTGTTGTTGTGTTTTTTCCGCTGCGGTGCTGGGACGCCGCGCTACGCACAGGGGTTTAGGTTTTGCCGCGAGTACTATAGATTTGCCGGATTTTCAATGAGGCTGAGTATCAGCGATTACTAAAAGGGACGATGGGGCGATGGGGCGTTTTGGCGGTACGGGAGCGGTGTGATTGCGGTCGTGTCTTTAGAATACTGGATTCGGAGTTTGAGTGCAGGTTTGTTTTTGCGTTGATTTTTTTTTTAGCACGAGGCCGAGCTTGATGCGAATTCTGTTTTTTGTTCGTGTTTTTGTTTATTTGGTTAAGCGGCTTGTGTTGGGAGGGGGAGCCACTTGAATTAGCTTAGGATTGAGTTCGGTGTTTTATACTGAGTAGTGTGGTGAGTTAATGCAGATAAATGAAGCTGGAATTGTTTTTATTAGGTGATTTTCTGTTGGTGGAATTAAATAATTTGTGTTTTTTTAGTGATCGTTAGTGTCCGAGCCGGATTCGCCTTGGGGCTAAGGATAGTTGCGGCGTTTTATGACCGGCCGGCGGGGCTAGTTGGTGGCTGTCTGTTGATCAGTAGTGAGACGGTGACATTCGAAGCAGTATCCGGTATCCGGTATTTTTATTTACTGTTGCACCTCTATTGGCGAACAGAAATTCATGTGTTTAATAAATGATAATAATTAATTATAAATTAACAAATTTTATGGATAAATATTGATTATCGATTTTTTGGCAAAATTCCAAAAATTCAGAATCGTGCAAACTTGTGATGTTCATGCATGAAATAGGCAGATATGGGCAAAACGGTGGGGAGGGGTAGAAATATTGAGTATCGATTATTTTTGGCAAAATTCCGAAAGTCCAAATGGTCCACCTGGACGTGCTCGTATATGTAACGGCAGAGATGGGCATCGGGGGTAGGCTGAGAG